>JUFY01032582.1:149068-180465 GCA_001855655.1 Leptopilina clavipes
CTTCAAAACTGATCTTCGTTTCCAGAGTGCGGCTATTGGCGCACTTCAAGAAGCGTCTGAGGCATACTTGGTGGGTCTCTTTGAAGACACTAATTTGTGCGCTATTCACGCCAAACGAGTAACAATCATGCCGAAAGATATCCAGCTAGCTCGGCGAATTCGTGGCGAGCGTGCTTAAGCAGCTTAATTATTACATTAACGATTACTATTACTACTATCGATAATTATCAATATTCGTAAACAATGGATGAGAACACATTTTTCATTCCCTTATCAATATTGTTTCGTTGCATTTCACTATCAAACAGAAAATCGTATATCAAATCATAATTAGATGAGTAGATCACAAAATAGCTTTGTATCCCAAAAAAGGAAAATTCCCACGGAATCTCGTCTTTGATTAATTAATAATTTTTCTAATCATTTTATTCTCATTAAGCCCTTTTGGAATCTCATTCTTATTACAGTAATTTAAAATCTTTTCTATATTCATCAATTAAATATGCTAAATTTTAGTTAGTAAATTTTTGTGGTGTTGATTGACAAAAAAGATTAATCGAGAAACATTTTTCATTGATAAGATTTGTGGTATGGCAAATAATTTGGTAAAGTTTTGAAAGAATTTGTAATGAATTGAAGCGAATTCTTAAAAGGGTGTTTTCGATTTCAATATCTTGTTTTTATTTTTTTTTTTATTATTTTTTTTTTTAATAACTGACAATTTCTTCAAGTCATTCATTCGTCTTTTCCTCATTGCTCATGTTCGTTCTTATAATTGTATTTGTTACTATATAAACAATAGTGAGTTATTTTAGATAATAAGATACTTTTCCTAAAGTTTGACCCAATAATAAAAAATAAATAAATAAGTAACTCGAACACCTGGTTGTAAGAAAATTATGTTTAATTGACTCTGGGACTTTCCTAGTTTTTGTGTAACAAAAACCCTCCCTAATTTCTTAAATAAATATTAAGCACACAACATTCTTTTTATACTGTTATTTATCATCTTCCTTTATATTTTAAGGGTGATAGATTGTTTAATTGTATGTTTACATGTGATTTTATTTCTAATTTTTTACTATTATCATAAATTTCTTACTAATGTCATGTTGAGTAATTGAACATTAGAAAATAGTTTATATTATCTTTATCTATTTCAACTGATGAGGTTTATAAAATTCATTAAAAAATTTTTAATTATATATAAGTTTTGGTATCAGGATATTAGAAAAAAAGTTTTCGTAATTTGTAATTTTTATTTATTTTATAAATGGTTCAATGTAACATACATAACTAGAATGCTGGAGCAAATTTTCCTAATACATATTTTAATGACAATACATTTTGTAATTTTCAGATTATATCACAATTTGGCTACTAATTTTAATATTCAGTGGAGCCAATTATTTTCATTAGCAACAAAACTATATTGTTTTGAATTATATACTTGAGGTATTTTCTGAGTTGTCAATATATGAACCCGATATAGAATTAGGTCGAAAGTTTTATTATTGATTGAATATATATTTTATAAAGTATACATAATAATATAGAGTAATTATTATATTTTCTTTTGCAATAAAACAAGAATTTCTTTCTAGATAAAGAAGAAAAAAAAATCAATGACAATAATTTCAAAATTTAAGAGAGAGCTCCAATTTAAAGTTTCTTATTAACTTTATTGTTAATATTTATAATTTTAAAGCACAAACTTGAAAGAAAGTAGTAAAGAAAAACAAAATAAATATACGTAGTACTTAGGTAATTCTAAAATAAATAATATTGCAATTCTTCTAAAGAAATAAATTAAAATTTTGTGAAAAAATTAAAATATTGTTGACAGTAATTTAAATTTTTGGTAAATTAAAAAATTTGTTTAATCTCTGCTTAAAATTGTCGTATTTAATTTTTTTTATATTAAAATTTACTTTTTAACTAAATCGTTTTGTATATATTTGAAAATAATAATTAATGACAAACATTTTCATTAATCGTCAGTGCTTAAAGGCCTTATAATTAAAATTGCTTTGGAATAATTAGTATACGTGAAAATATTATTCCTGGGTATACGAAGAATTTTTTTTCTCTATAGCTACCATTAGTATAATGCAATTTTGAATTATAAAAACTTATTTTCCGTTGTACATTTTGATATTTCTTTTTGTCAAAAAAAAAAAAAAAAAAAAAAATCGTGTATCAAACTCTCAGTTCAAAAATATTCAGTCACTCATTGTAAAAATACAACATTCTTTTATTTTATTCTGAATAATAAATTTTCTTGTTGTTCATTCTTCACGACTTTGCTCTATTATAAAAATTGGTTTCTCTTCAGATTATATATACGAAACATATTATAATATTCTACAAAACTTGAAAAATTAATGATGAATAAAATGTTTTTTCTTTCTGGGACGTTTCATAAATATATATATAATTTATCTACAACACGAAAACAATTAACTCTAAAATTTACAAACATCTTGGTCTTTATAAATTAACGCTTAATATATGTATATTTACAAAAAATCTACTCATTTACTGACTGTTAAAAATTTTACAAAAAATTCACACAAACATAAATCATAAAACTCTTGAAAACAATTTTTTTTTTAATAGTTTCAATGAACAAGAAATAAAGAATTTTTGAAAAACAGTTAAATTCAAAGTATATAAAAAAGTCTATTCCCTTTTCTAATTTTTGATTATTTAATAACTAAAAAAAAACAACACACACAACTTTCTTGATACAAGTTTTAAAAAAATTTACAAAAAAGAAATTGGATTTTGTTGGAAAATTTTGAAATTATAAAACTTAGAAAACTTATTGAAGTATTACATATAGGTAGATGAATAAATTTTCTTTAGAAAACTCGGAAACTGATATTATTTCCAAATTCATCTTTGCAGAGAAGATTTTCGAAGAATGTTTTTCTTTTTTGCTTTGTTAACAATTTTTTTTTCAAGCAAAAAGAAAAAACAAAAAATTAACAAAAGTATTAATATTCTTATGAATATTAATTCTTTTATTGAACAAAGAAAATTACGAAATTATTTTTTACATTAGGCAATCTGCAGAGAATTTCAGTCACGATTATTAAAATGAGGAAATAGATAAATAGAGAGTATACGGTATAGTTCTTTCTTGCTAATACAAGATCGTCATTTTCAAGTAAAATAATTAAATATAGTGATGATTATACAAATGGAAAAAAACCTTCTAACACAAGATGTTGTATATGAAAAAAAAATTTCCTAGCTCACGTTTCTTTCGTACTGTGATCGGAAGTTGATTTACAGTCGAATATGATTATTGTTGCCTGTTGCTAAGCCTCGTACTTGTCTTCTTGTCCTAAATGGAACAAAATAGTTTTCAATATTCATCAGTCTGCAAATGTAGGCAAAAAAAATTCATATTTTTTTTTAACTATTCACAAAACACAAAAATACACCATGCGAATGCAGAAAATAATTTTCTTTTTCCCCTATCTTTAAAAAAAATTTAATACAAACTTCATTTTTCAACTAAAACTGAGAAAAACGTTTGTAGAAAATATATAATTTATTTATGTAATTATATATAATTAATTTATAATATGTAATTGAAAATGTATTTTTAACACAGAAACTTCATTTAAATTTTCTTATCTTTTTATTTCCATATACAATCTTTCAGACTTCAATCTTATCGCAAAGTCTGAAAAATTGTTCAATCGAAAGCCTTGCACATTGTGTAATAAAAATGTACGTTACTTAAATGTATTTTAGTATTACCAAAGAAAAATTACGAAACAAAGAAATACAAGCACATTGACAAAATAAGAAACATTTATTTCAATAATAATCGTCGACCACAAAAAAATCTTAGAATCAATCTAAGATATTTTTAAAAACATTACGAGAAATACAATTAAAAAAAGTTTTTTTTTTCCTAAATTTTTTTGCAATTTTAAAGCGATTATTATTATTTATTAACAATAAATTAATGTCAATAATAATAATAATATCTCATAAAATTATTTGATATTCAATTATTTGTATCATCAACTAATAATATTAATAAATTAAAATAATAGCCGTTCGGTAGTCTTAACAGTCGGATATTTAAATTTCTTTAAAACGAAATAAAAAAAAGAGAGGCAGCTTCATAAATCGATTCAATAATTTACAATTATTAATTTTTCTAATGCAAATTAAATGTAATAAATTAAAATTGTACTCGTGAACAGGTGAATTGCACTATATACCAAAATTTTTGGAATGTACACTGGATAAATTTTTTTTTTTTTTATAAAATCCGGACAGAAAGCATTTTAAAGAAGTACATTTTTTGAAAACTTTGTCAAAAATAGAATAGAAATAGGTCTCATATATTCTGGTTGAAATAGATATTTAACAAATAATTAAAAGACCTTTTAGAATTTCACTTTCTATCTGGATTTTTGATCGTTATTCTTTATAATCTTAATATGTAGGTATGTATTGATAATGTCATAAAAATGTGGTGCATATTAAATATAAATTTAATTTTCAAAATGTTAAACAATTGAAAATTTGATAAACTATAATTTCTACTGAATTAACGTCATTAATGACAACTACTTTATAATTTTCCTTACAGGAGAGTAAAAATTTCTAAATATTAAATTTATTTGCATATTAATTTAAATTATAGTAATATAGGAGGAGAAACTGGTAAAATTTTAAATAAATTTCTAAAATAGAAAATCCCATTCTTTATATCTTCAAAACTTTTTTTTACATATGAAAAAAAGAAACACAAAAAAAATGAAAATTTAAAGCTTTAGTTTTCAGAAAAAAGTAAAATATAAATTTAATTATATTTTTTAAAATTGAAAAAAAAAGAATTAAAAAATATATATTTTTGTAAATTTTTAATAAAGTATGAAAAACTCTCTAAAGAAAAGAAAATTATAAAGAATTATAAAAAAAAATTGACATTGTAAATCAATGTTCTAGTAATAAATATCCATATATCATTTAAAAAAATCTTTCATAAAAGAAAGATTATATAGACTTGTCGAAGAAGTGTTATTTTATCAAATATTTAAAAAAAATAAATTATTCAAACGAAAGCATTGATTTTATTTACGAAACCGTTTCATAAAATTTTTTGAATAATTAATTTACATTAACATTAATTATCACAAAAAAGTTAAATGAAATCATTTAATGGTAAAAATGTTTGTAGTTTGATATTAATTTAAATTTATATAATTCATTAGATATTATTTATAAAAAAAAATATATTTTCTGTATATAAAAAATTTTAATTAAATATTTTTTTTATAAAATCAATGCCTTTGAATGAAATAAAAATTTCTCTAATTATACAAAATAATCTAAAATAGTGATGATCACTAATGAAAAGGAAGCACAATGACTGTTCTATACATAATATGAAAAGCAAAATAATAACGATAAAACGTATCGACAAGCGGTGTATGCGCACTTTTACAAATAATTTGCTTAAAAATGAAGCGTTTCAAACGCGTTAATTACAGATAATTTACAATCACAGAAACATGCATCGAGGATGATCAATAATTTACAATTTTTTTCCATACGAACACGACAGAGTTAAAAAGACGACACAATCCTAATTAGTTAGTTCATATTAAGCGTTACCTGTAGAGATCTCGTACTGCTTGATCCTCCCGTGAAGCATTACGACAAGTATTTATTTTATTCTCCAGTGCCTGTAAAATTAATATTTCAATTAATAAATTTTCAACAAAATTTTCTTTTTACTTTTCTCAATATAAGTAGATAATTATAATTTTATTGTTTCGTCACTCTCAGATATGATTGTATAATTGTAATTATTTCAGGAAAATTAATAGAATGATACATGAGACTAAAGAAAAAAAAAGGAAAACAAATTTTTAAGTGGAATTTTTTTAACACTAATATTTTTTATTTTCAATAAATTAAATGAAAAAATATGTCTGACTAAAATTATGACAAATGACCACGTTTATCCAATAAATCGTTAGTTTGCCGAAATTTTCGATTTTTGCAAAAGAAAACTTTAAAAATATTAGAATGGCATTAGAAGAGTTTTTTTTAAAAAGGACAATGACAACAAATAATGGAAGAGAAAGCAGACAATTTGGAATTTTAAAAGAAGCAAAACATCATGCAAACATAAGAGAAACCAAAATGAAAACCTGCTTCGAAGGAGATTGGGAGGGTCGTAGTGCAAACGGTCAGCTTTTTGTTGGTTTGGGTTGTTGTCTGATACATTGGAGCGATGCATCTAATTGAATTGATTGTGGTTTATCAGTAGTTGATGATTGAGGGTACGTCTTTTTTCCACTTGGACATGAGCACTTCACCCTCCTACAGTCTATACAGACCCACCTGTCAAGCTACCAAAACACGAGCTACATCACACCAACTACTAAAATATATAACGTTCACAAAACAAAAAAAAAGGGGGGCGGGAGAATATTCAATTTCCCAGTGAAATTGAAATGGAATTTTAAACAATTGACGAAAACTGAAAATACACTTTAATATTATTAAGTCAAATAGTGGGTCACAAATATTAACAAAACAATACACAAGTATTAGTTGAAAATTTCAATTTAAAGAAAAAATAAAACATCGATGTAAAAAATTTGAAGAGATCTTCTACAAAAAAATTACAATTAATCGACATAATTAAACATTTTGTTTTGTTTCAAATTTGATTTTAAACATAGATATACGTGGTCATATTCAGTGATCGGCCAGTATGAAAAAAAAATTTATTTTAAGTAGGTAAGCAATTTCAATTCAATAAAATCATTACAATTCAATATTTATTATTTATAGAATTAGAAGAAAAATAAATCAGAAAATTTCTAAGTAAGTTTTTTTTATTATAATGATTTTTATACTTATTCATCTTATTAAATGTAAAAATATAATTCAAACAATTGCAATTCATGATGTAGTTTTTTTTTTAATAAAATCAATTTTAATATTATTCAAATTTCCGAATAAAAAAGCTTTGTGTCTAGATAATATAGTTCAATTAATTTTTTAAAAAATAATTATGGCCCATCTCTGATATAAAAAAGTTGTGCTAAAAACCGAGAGCTTGTTTTAACGTTTAGATAATAAAAATAGATTTATTCATTATACTCACCCCAACTTTTCTCATGAGGTCACCAATCATGTTCATGGCTAATATTCTCGTGCACGGTGCCAAAGGGGGGTTCATGTTGTTATTATTGTTGTTGCCAATCACGCCCCCCACGCCATTTGCAACTAATAGCAAATACGACAGATTAATAATTACTGAATTAATCCATATAGCAAAAAAAAAGAAAAGGTTTCTCTGGAAACTTATGTAAAATTAATTTCACTTCAAATTTTCTTTCAACTGCCAAACATATATCCTGAGAAACTTTTTTAACACATAAAAATTTTTTTTTATCAATTATTAATTTTTATGTTAGTTATAAATATAAAATTTGAAAATAATTAAATTGAAATAAATAAAAACAAAAATTGTAAAGTAAATATAACTAATAATTTAAATTAAATAAAAATAAAATTATATAAAAAAAAATCATATTTTATGGAGAAAGTTTTTATTCAACTGTCATAAATAATAATTAACAAAATAGAAAATAATTGGAACCTATTTTGAAACAAGTCAGTGAATTGTTGTTTTTTTTTAAGAAAAAAAAAGACGTATACATATGACGAAGGATTACTGTACAATTACAATAAAAAATGTGAAAAAATAAAAATCCCTAATATTCACGAGGGAAATGAAATTTTTCAATTGATGACGAGTGACTTAAGATTGATGAAGAAGATCTTCTCATTGAATTTTGACACTCGTCTATTAATTTTGTGGGAGTTAATTTTGACGATGAAAATCGTCTTTTGGTAATATGTGTTAATAAAACCTTTGTTTTACGTAAGACAGAGTTTATCTTACTCTTTGTTTGAGGCGTTGTTGAATTGACGGTTGGCGTTAAATTTTGTGTCACAATTGGACTCGAGGGCGGTGTATGCGACTCAAGTTCAACTTGAAGTTTATTGCTGTCAACATGATTGCGAACTCTATCAGCTGCTGATTTATCATTGTCCGGCTGTCGTCTCTCCTGTACTTGTATTTCTTGTTTCAAATCTAACAAAACAGAAGAGAAAACATTAAGCATGTTAAATTGTCATTTAGTTAGCATTTTGTATAAATTAAAAAAATACCTCTAATTTCGTCCATGAGTCTCTGTACAATTACTTTTAAACCGTCCTTTTCATCCAATTCAGATTCAAGGAGTGCATTTTTCTCTATTTCGAGATTAAATTTCGCCTCAAATTCTTCTTCTGTTGCTTTACTGATTCTATGGGAAAAATAAATTATTTAGAGTAAACATTGAAATATACGTTTAGAAAAAAAAAAACAAATTTCATACCTGTGAGCTCTTTCAAGATCATCATTTTTTTGCTCTATTTCGCGAATATATTTGAGTTGTTGTTCTTGAATAATTTGTAGTTCTTGAGCTCGAGTTTGAAACATGGCACAATCAGCAGCTTGCTGATCTTGACGAACCCTTAATTGTTCTACTTCATTTACCAACCTAGAATTTCTTTGTTGTAATTCTCGGATAGTTTTTTCTGCCTGCTCCAAGGACGTTTCCAGCTCCTTCTCCAACATTTGTGAATTTTCCTGGAATTCTTCCAGTTCACGTTCAACATCTTCCTTTCTAGAATTTTATTATTGCACATAAAATTACTAACATGACTTTTCAAATGCAAAAACGAAAGAAAAAATTTTAATCTTATGATATGATAAATCATAATTCTTCTTTTTATGTTAAAAAAGAAACTCAATAAATTCATGTAAAAAGATTACCTTTGATGCATTTGATGGGCAAGGTCCATCCAAAACTGTATTTCCTCATCTTTGCTGGAAAAATCTGGAGTGTCGATATCCATCATTTTGATACGATTTTTACGCTCACTTTTTTCAGTCTTTAAGAATTGTAGTTTGCCGAATGGCTTCGCTAACTATAATCACTCACTCATGAAAACTACAAAAACTTTCTTCTCATGATCCACAGGACATTTTCTACAAGAAGTAAAAAATTGACACTTAGTTAATAAAAAAAAAATCTGTCAAAACAACACCATTGCGTGGCCGTAACTTTTGATCAAATTTTTCTTTAAAATATTTTTAGAAACAATTTTTAAAAGTTGCGTACTAGGAATACAATCTATTATAAAAATATTTTCACAAGCAAAAATTAATACATTTCAAATATATGCTGATAAATGACTGCAATGATGTTGATGACTTGGGAAGAAAACTTGAGAAGATTACAAAAAGTAAATAAATAATTAAACGTGTTCTTGATAAACTGCGTAGGAGTGAAATCTACTAGGAAAGGACACGTGTGTCATAAATGTCATTAATTAATTCAAGTCCTCGAATGTCTTAGGCAGATTTTTCACGTAATGAGACATTGAGTGCCTTCCATTTGTGACGCGTCAAGTAAAAGTCTTTTTCTCATCGTTATTTTAAGTATGAGACACATCACATGAGGTTTTTAAACGCATATGAAAAATCACTGGAAAAAACTTACGTTTAAAATCACAAGTTGTGCCTGATTAAGAATATGGTACGAGCAACAAAACAGTATAGAACTTGTAAAATCGTTTGATGGGAATAATAAAAAGCTGCTCAGCATCAACTCAGTCCACTTTCCTCGGATTGGATTGCGTACGATCAATTGTAATTATTTTAATCTGACGTCATCTTCCGTCGGTCAAGTCTAAACATGAATTTACCATCTGAAAATAAGAGACAAAATTTGGTTAAGATAAGTAAAATTCTCCTATACTATAACAAATATTCTATATTTTCCTAAAATCTTAATTTTAATTATCAATAATAATATTCAGTATTAAATATTACTGATAGTAAGTGATTTAAATCTTAATGATAGTTTTCTAAACTGACAGTAGATGTCAGGTAGTGACTTTTCTTATTTTTTAGCGCGAAATTTAAATTTGAAAATTATCAGCGACGACGAAGAATTTATTAAAAATCTGAGTTTAATAAACTTTAAAACTATTGAAATAACTTTTATCAAAATGTTTTATTACGAAAAAAGAAAATTTTTTTTGTTGGTTTCTGAAATTATTTAAAATTAAAATTCGATATTATATTATTCATTGAAACAAAAATAATTTTTAAAAGGTTATATTAATGGATATTAAATTTCCAAGGATATTCTAGATAAAATATACTAATATAATTATCAAAACATTGATAATTAAAATGAAGAGACGAATATTTAAAATTTTTTTGTGTTTATTGTTAATCATACAAAATATGATTTTACTGTGCCGCAGCTGGTGTAGGAGCAGCGGTTGCAGCTTGTTCCTCGCGGATGCGATCCTTCTTAAGTTGACCCATGAAGGAAGCCTTATCAGCAGCAGTTTGGAAGCGACCATGTCCAAATTTGGAGCTGGTATCGATAAACTTAAGGTTGATCTTCTCAAGAGCTGCTCGTTTCGTATGAACCAATAGAGACTGAAATTTCAAATATACTTATTAATCATCTTATTAACATTAACATTTATAATTTTTTCAAATGTATAAATTTATCAGGCCTATCATTTAAGATCACAAATTCTATCATAAAGAATATTTTTTGGCTCTATTCTGAGTTCATCATGTTAAAAAAGTTGAAGATGCAAGTAAATTTGCATCTTTATGCAGTATCGTAACTAAAAAGTAATTTTATAGTTAAATATTAATATTTTAGTAATTATTAGATTTGTACCTTGCGAAGAGTGAGAACACGTTTCTTGGGTCCTACACAGCATCCTTTAATCATGATGAAATCGTTGTTGACTTCTCCATAATGAGGGAAACCTCCCATTGGAGTGATTGATTTTTCCGTAAGATCGTATTCAGTGGATGCATTGTTCTTCACAATCTAAAATAACAATTGATTAATTCTCCAGATACTAAGTCAAAATAGCTTATAAATTTTCCATTATCTATTAATAAAATATTTTTTTACAATATTAAAATAATGTTGCTTGCTCGGGAGTCCCAATCAATATTTAAAAATCGTCAGGAACTATTTACAAGCCATTTTACTTTTGCCTCTTTTTTGAATGGATTATTTAAATTACATCTTTCAAAAAATGCAAAAGATCAATTTAAAATGAGGCTCAAAATGCATTAAAATTATATCTTACTTTTCCATCCTTGGTATGAATTCCCTGTCCAATTCTGTAAATTTTCTTGTTCATTTCGGTACGATGATGGTATCCCTTTTGACCAGCACGAGCAACAGTGAAAGATACTCGACTTGGATGCCAGGCTCCGATACAAGCAACCTTCCTCAAACCCTTATGCGTCTTCCTCGGGAGTTTCTTTGTATGCCAACGAGAAGTGACACCTGGAAAAGAAGATTTTCTTAAATTTTGCGTTTCGAAAAAGAAAACAATATTCTGAGAGAAATAATTTTTTATTCAAAAGCTTTTAGAAGCAAATGAAGGGACGTCAGTAGGAAGGCAGCATGATGTTCACATCAGAGTCATCAGACAATGCACATCATGTTGTTTCATCATAAAGTCCAAATAGAGAAAAATTTTTCAAAAAAGAAGCTCTCTTTTTTACCTTTGTATCCCTTTCCCTTGGTTACACCAATGACGTCGATCATCTCATCAGGGCTGAAAACGTTCGTAACTGGAATTGGTTTCTCCAAGTGTTCACGAGCCCACTGAACCTTCTGCTCGATTGAACCACCGTTCAACTGGATTTCCATAATGTGCGCTTTCTTTTGTCTTTGTCTCAAGAGTTTCATCTAGATAACGAGTACAACTTTTGGTTAACTCTCAGCATTAAATACAAATATTTATAATTATAAGAAACAAAATATTTTTTTAAACATTGTAAAAAAAAATTGAGAAATTATTTATATTTGTGCCAGACATGGTTTATCTCATTGCCATTGTCCAATGGACTACAACAAGTTTAAGGAATATGTCGTGCTCTCATCACTCCCACTTTCGCAGGGGACAAAATTAATTTTCGACGCTGCAGTTAGGAATATACCGCACAATATCAAACAGCTCCGCAACCGCTACCAAAGCCGGACTAGAGTATTGCTACCCCTATCCAACAGTGGTAAAAGTGTCGATTTTAATTAAAGGGAAAATAATAAAATTTATTTCAGATACTAATAGTTTTTTTTTCTTTTTCAGAAAACAATTTACCTGGGTATGAGCAATAACGCGCACGACTTTGCAGTACTTGACGATTTTTTTCAAGTCTTTCTCAATGGATTTGCGGCCAAGATCATCTTGCCACTTCTTTGAGGCCTTGGAGAAAGCCTTCTTCTTGCTCTTGTACCTGTAAAGAAAAATTAGCCCCATCTTTTTTTTATGTCCCTAACTGAAAACCAGAGTGTCCAGCAAGTCTTATATTCAGTATTCTTTAAATTTTTAATAAATTAAATACTTCGAAAAAAAATTGAGTCTTTAAACCAATCAAACATGTGAATAAAACAAATATGGAATTATTGTTGATAAATAAGAAATTATGAAACATTTATCTTTGACAATAAAGCATTTGCTTAATAATTGTCTGTTTTGTTTTATACTTATTAATAGATTGCTCTGTGATTGTAATAAAAAAACAAATTAGCCGAATATATAGAATTTGAAATTTACCTAATATTCCCCTGACCACTGCACACCCTGGAAAATGCGCTGGTTTCATCTAATAGAGCGGAAACCAAACGCAATATTGGAATAGCCTTATAAAGCCAAAACTTTCATGGCAATTTCCAATTTTACTCTCATCTTACGAGCGGAGAGATAAACATGGGTTTTGTTAAAAAAATATTCCCCAATAAATATTTCAACTTTTTTTTTACGGAAATTACTGAATTACTTACCAGTTTTTGTAAAATCGTCTACGACAATCTTCGGACAAATGTTCGGCCCAAACAGTGGTGAGAGCACGAAGACCATGTGGAGTTTCGATGTAACCAACAACACCGACAACAACCATTGGTGGAGTTTCTAAAATTGTGACTGCTTCGACAATTTCCTTCTTGTTGACCTCTAAAAAAAATATATTTTCATCAATATTAAAATAAAATGTAAGTACGACAAATTTAAATATAGATTATAATGAAAATAAAAAAATTGTACCCGACATGGTTTATCTTATTGATTAATGCCCAATGGACTACAACAAGTTTCAGGAATATGTCGTGCTTTCATCACTTCCACAAAAATGGCGGATAAAATTTTTTTTCGACACTGCAGATAAGAATATACCGCACAAAATCAAGCAGCTCTAAAACTGCTGCTAATTCTGAACTAGTGTATTACTACACTTATTCAAAAATTAGCAAAAGCATCGACATTGTTCATATAAATTTGGCAATGAAAAGTCTGAACAATTTTTCTATTTGTTATTTAAATAATTTAAACAATTAATTTTTTTTCAAAAAAAAAACTAATTGACCAATAATAGGTTAAAATTAACTTACTTGAACCAGGTCTGTCGGCTTCCCTCACAACGTGGGTCATACCAGCTTTGTAGGCAATATAAGCCGTCAAATGTACAGGCTTGTTAGGATCATCCTTGGGGAAGGCCTTTACTTTACCGCGATGACGCCTTGATCTCTTCTTGGGATAGAATCCCATAGAGCCATGTCTAGGAGCGCTAAATTTTCTGTGCGACTGAAAGTATAAAATCGAAATTTTAAAGAAAATTGTAAACACGTGGCATAACTGTTAAATTTAAATTCAAAAAAATCTCAGACCGCCCTAGAATAATATCTTCATGGCTTATCAGTAAAAACCATAAACTTTAATTATCTAAATCATCATTGAAGTAAAATTAATATTAATCATCACGTGGCATACAATAGGCGTCAGGAAATTACAAAATTGAGGTTAGCTTTGCACTTTATACAAAATTCCATGGAAAATGTAAATTAATTGAAAAAATATTAACACTATCATACACAATGTGATAAACAATATTAATTTTTAAAGTTAAGGTTGAGAAATAAAGAAAGATGCAGTAAATATAGAAAGATAATTTTTATAACAATTTTAGACTTACCATCGCGTTATCCTACAAGAAAATGGAGGAATTTGCCTAGTGACGTTCGCTTTTATGGCACAATGGCGCCATCATGTTTACCAACATAAAAACTAGTGGAATGGTGTTTACCAACATAACCATGAAGAATAATCCAGATTTTAAATATAAATTTACAAAAGAAAAGCCAAAAATAACAAGAAAGAAAGTTATTAAACGTAGATTACAAATTTTCTATTTATCTAAATATATAGGTATTTAATAATAATAAAACTATTATTAGAAGAATTTGAATTACATATTTAAAATTAAACATTGTAGTAAAAAAAATAGTTTCAAAATGTACATAAAGAGTGCGTAAGAAGCGCCGAGTCTTGTCGTCCGCTTTAGAGACATTAAATTTCGGAGTAAAATTTATTTTTCCCGAGTATTTTGTTAATAATTTTATAAAAATGGATCAAAGAAGTCCCTCGGAACGTGTTACTGATTTTATGTACAACTTTCTAAACACTCCTGTCACGTTGTTTAGAGGTATTATCTAATCAACTTTTATAGGTTATGATACTTAAAGTGACCCTAATTTTTACTTTAATCAAACTTGTTTTTTAATTATAATATTATATTATTATAAGTAAAAAGTATTTATTTATATATCTTTTTTACATTTATAGTCACTAATAATATGTAATATTATTTTTAAATTAACAGAGAAAATCGTCGAACCAAATCAGCAAAAGTATCCTTGGTATCATCAGAAATTTCGACGAGTTCCTACTGTCGATCAATGTTACACAGATGATCGTCTTTGTATTTTTGAAGCTGATGAACAATTTCGAAGAGATAGGCAAGCTCTTTTTCTTAATATTGAATATTTAAATTATTATTCACTCTTTTTAATTTTTTTAAGTTATTATCATTCATTTGATTGATTCAAATTGTCTGTATCGTGAATTTCAGGATTGAGAAAAGATTTTATTGGTCTCCTGAATGCTCATATTCCTTCTTTTAATCAAGTATCCTAGATCCAAAACCTTTAATCTCCAGATAGGTACAACAATAAATTGATAAAAATTTGCCGTTTTATATTTAAACGATTTTATTTAAAATATTTTTCATTTACTTCTCCGAAATATTATGAACAAAAAAAAGGGTTCAAAAGAACTTCGGAAATATTAATTTAAAAAAAAATTTATTTTCTCGTGCAGATTTGTAGACGGTGAAATAACTGACATTTTGAGACAACGTTATGAAGATTGCGTTATTTATCAAGGAGAAGCTGAAAGAGAAAGATGTCAACCACTATTGGATATGTATGAGGAGGCTTCAACAGCTTGGTTTTCTAAATGTAAGATTACATTACAGAATTAAAATAACAAATTAATTTAAATTTGAATCATAAAATCCTTACATACTTTTTTAAATGTAAGAATTAAAGTTTTTATTTAAAGATAATTCTTTTTGTATTTATTGTTTTAAGTTGAGTATTTAATTTGAAAAGTAAATTAATTATAGATGGGGATATTGGTGTTTTGCCCGATTCAAGAAAGGCATTAATGAAACAGAAACATCGTATGGTTTGGGAACGCAGACATGGTCCGATTGGAAGTACACCAAGAGAGTCTGGACCATATCCGTATCGTTGGTTCGAGTATGATGCCAATATGAATCGTGGCAAGAGAGTCCCTGATAGCATCAAACCAACCCCTCAAAAACATGAGAAGTAACGCGTTACATATATTATTGATTTAGTAATTATAGGATTATTGAGAAAAAAGTTGTTTGTCTGCAATAAAGGGCGATTGTTATTTATTTCACTTTTCTTATAATTCAAAATTAAATTTTTTTTCATTTCTCATTCGCCAATTTGTACATTTTTCTTTTGTCTCTAGATAGTTTAATTGTCAAAATACTCAAATTTTCTTTGAATTTAATTAAATTGCTTCGATTTTATTAACTTTACTAAATAAATTACATTCAAAAAATCCTTCAGATTGGTAAGTTGAAAATGATTGAAATTAAATTAGGAAAATTAATTTTCCGGTTCATTTAAAAACTAGTTTATTGATTTAAAAAAAAGTAAAAATTCAATTTTCCAAAATTAAATAATATTCGAGCAATATTTGCTTAGTGTAAATAATTTCAAAATAAAGTAAGATAAATAAATACCTAAAGGTGGAAAATATAAATAAAAAAACCAGTTTCGTTTGCAAAAAGAATGTTTTCATTTTTTTTTCTTTCTTTTTCTTTCAAATTCATTCTCGTTATTTGCTTCACGTTTCATAGTACAATATATAAAAATATCTACACCTATTGTACGCAAATATCAAATAATTAAATACATTTTTTTTAGAATCCTATTGATTCCTTACACTTTACACGATAAATTTTTTTCATTAACTTCGAAGGGGGTTATAAAAATAAAATAACGCAGTATATACGAAAGACCGAGATTGATAGAGACTTTCATCTGTATATATATAAATATAATATATCGTTTTTACAGTTTTTTTTTTATATAAATTAAATTCAAATCTCAGATGTAGATTTGAAAAATTGAATAAAAGTTTCAAATGGATTTTCAGTGCCAAGAAAAATGAGGGGTGAGTGGGAACTTAAAATTGTCGACAAAAATGGAATGTGTGGACAATAAATAAAAAAAATTGTACAAAAGAAATGGCACCCAATTGGGCAAAAAAATGATAGTCCTAAAAAAAATTAGCGTACTGATACACAGAAGAATTGCGTGAGATGGAATAATTTAATCGTGGAATCGCGACTTACGAGACGTTTACGTACACTCCGTTAAACTTAAAAAAAAAACCTATCAAAAAAGAAGAGAGCACAATAAATACGTAATAATAATAATAATAATAATAATATAATAGTAAAATAATAATATTAATAATAATATACTTAATAACAAAAATGCTATGTATTAAAAAAATAAATTAACAATATTGAATATCTATAGGGCAGAGGAATTTGTAACAAAGAAAATTTCTTTGTAACTCGATGATACCGATGCGAAATCATCGAACCGGCAAACCATTGTTTCTAATGGCAAAGACGAATTTCCACTAATGCCATTTTTAGTTAGTGATTAGTTGAGAGATTTCGTTTCTTTTTTTTTTCTTCGTTTTGTTTTTATATACAATTATATGCAATGTAGCCATTTTGAAACACGATCATCAAGTTTTTTTTTGTATTTACAATGTCGCATTCACGATTCGAAACATTAAATATACGCCTTTTGTTTTACTAAAAATTATTCACAAGTACAAATAAAATCATTGAGATCATTCGGAGATTGCTGATATGCATCTCGTCGCGCAGTTATTTGAGCATATCTATTTATATATTATGAAAAAAAAACTAATTTCTAGCGCATAAAATTAAAAAAAATTTCATTCCCATTTTTTTTTATCTGCGCAAATTTAGAATCGATAATTTAAAAACGATAAATCTAAATAGAAACGTGATTTATACGCAATTTTCTTTGTCTTTCCTGCTAAAAAACCAGGACTTCTAAAAAAAATTTTTTTTCGAGTTAATAAAAAACGGTCCTTATGCCAAATTCTGTATAACACAATAGCTTAAACGTTAAACATTGAATACGTTTCCCAGAATAAAAACAAATTTTTGCCCGAAAAAAGTTCAATCTCAATCTTTCATTTTTTTTTTGTTTAAAAATTTTGCCTAGTTTCCTTTTTTGAAATTGAAAATGATGGAGAAATTCAAAATTCACGCTTTACATCAGGAGAGAGAAAGAGAGAGAGATAAAGAAAGAGAGAAAGAGAAAGTGAGAAAAAAAGAGTTTTTCCTATCTTAGTCGACACTGATAATACTTATATTAAGTATGCAAATAATTGCTTTAGTCGCGAACAATAATTTCACAGTGAACGCAACTTTCTCGGACCCGATTTAGTAGAAATCTAAACAATCAAACCGATCGAATTAATTAATAATTTGATTTTTCTAAAAAAAAAAAAAACTATACACCATAAAATTTTTTCTACTCTTTCTTTTTCTTCTTTTTTTCAAATACTTTTGATCGGTTAGAATCTAAAGATTGTGAATTGGTGATTTTGAAATCGAAAGTGAATTATTTTTAAAAGTTGCCATTTGAGACAAATGAAAATTGATTATGATGCTCCATATTTTGTTATCACAGTTTGGACATTGCTGTACAATCCTAATATGGGAATCATCGAATTCACACGATATTAATAATGCCATTACAAGCATTTCAC
Organism: Leptopilina clavipes; assembly: GCA_001855655.1. Classification (NCBI taxonomy): domain Eukaryota; kingdom Metazoa; phylum Arthropoda; class Insecta; order Hymenoptera; family Figitidae; genus Leptopilina; species Leptopilina clavipes. The sequence goes on from JUFY01032582.1 coordinate 167,426, forward strand.
ATTATAATTCGATATTTTGTGTTATAATATCCAGATCGTGACACTTCACTCGACTTGAAATTTTTACTGTCGCTATACAATTTTAGCGTAAAGAAATACCTATTTAAATGTTATAACATTCTTTATAGGTATTTGATATTCGGGTTTATTATCACGATCTATCGTTGATATTATAATTGAATTTATTTCTACGCGATGATAAAATTCGTGATTGGGACTAGTTTATTATTATTATTTTTTTAATTGGGCCTCAATTTCATTTTGGTCTTTCGTTTTTTAAAGATTCGTTGCCGAGAACTTGTTTCAGGGATCAATTGGCTGATCAAATTGTGCTGCCAAACGACGCTTTCCAGAGAATGCTATAAGAAAAAGAAACTTTTTACACGATTACCTAATTTACCTTAAACGTAAATATTCACTTTCGTTTAGAAATTCAAAATAGTTATATTCTTTTTGTAATTAGTGTCAATTAGATTAAATATTTAATTTTACATGAAAAATAAATAATTTTTATAAAATTTGAAGGAAAAATTTAATTCCGAAATTTTGATGTGAAATAATTCTAAATGGAAGAATTTTGAGATTTTTCATTTTAGAAATTAATTCATCAACACAATTGAAATAAATAGTAATAAATAAAACTAAAGTTTTTTTTTCTTTAAATTAATAGAATTGAAAATATTAAATAATAACTTACAGCGTTTAGTAGGAGTTGTGTCAACTCTGTCTGCAGTCTCGTGTTCGAATAAGCAGCCACTCATGGAACTAGTGGGACTTATATCATCTGAATCATCTTTTTTCGTCGTAAGTGAAACAGAAGGACGTGGTAGTGCCGATGGATGAGGAGCAATAATGGCATTTTGATTTGTAGAATAAAATGGTGAGATCGTTGGATTCAGAGGATTTGCCGAAGCAGATAGTAAATTTTTCGTTGGTGATAAAAGATCAGAAGCCTCTTCATTTGCTGATATTTCATCCCAAGCTGAAAGTGGTATTGAAGGCACCTAAAATGTCAAATTTCATATATATATATTTATTTTTGTTTCTGGAAAAATAAATAAAATAAGGAATTTTCAATACAAACCTCAAAGTTCGTAAGCTGCTCATTTCGTCGAAATGAGTAATTTGGCGGTGAGGACCAAATGGAAAATTTCCATGACTTGTCCTTGTCTTCATCTTCCGGCTAAAATTTAAAAGAAAACAGATTTTTTATTTAATTATAGAAGACAAATTTTAATGAATATTTTTAAAACAATTTTCAATTTTGATTAATTAAATAAATAATTTGTAATTAAAAGGATATTTTAACTAACTAGTTCAATATTTTCTGGTTCAGGTGGAGGTGGTGGAAATTCATTATTCAAAACTGGTGTGCGCATGAGACTCTTTAAGAATATGTCTCCGCGACTTTGCATCGATGGCCATTGGTGATTTAGATTGTCATTTATTGACATTGCCGACCAGGGTGATGTATTTTTCTTTGGCCAATTCGTGACATCACTCTTTTGTTTCCATGAACTATTACCGCTCTCACATGTCCAATTTGATTGCTCTTCGTGTTTGCTTGATGTACTCGAAACATTTAGACGTGTCGAGGAATCCATTTCAAATGAATCAATTCCCGATTCTGATTCTTGATTCGATGTTGAGAATGTCGACGGTATTGGAAAACCCACAGCTATTAAAAAAACGATTACAATAAAAAAATTAAATTAAATTATAAATTAATTGTAATTATACACAAGTTTGATCTAATTAAAATTTCATTTTTTCAGGGGGAGAAATAAGAAAATACTTACAGGCAAGTTTTTTGTTGAGATGAACAATCTTCTTTTTGTTTCGATTTTCCTTCAAAATTACCGTACAAGACAACGATTGAAGGAGAGCCGTTAAAGTTGGATATCCAAATTGAGCAGCTCTACAAGCCGAGCCTATGACATTCAAATAAGCACTTTCGAATTGCGTTATACTCAGAGAACCACCGTAATTCATTAAAACACGATAGACATTGCAGGCGAAACATTGTATTGGTGTAAGTTCAATGTGCTGACTATCATTCACATTGACAAACTGAAAAGAAAAATTGGAAATATATTAAAAATAAATTTGGATTTTCTTAAATAAATAAATTCACCTTAATTTATCTATTTAATTAAATAATTTATTTTAAATTCAATTCAAATGTAATTAATTCATCAATTAGAAAATTATTTCTTACTTGAACAACGCTAGAGAGATCCTTCTTGATTTCCTCCAAATCACAAGATCGATGATAAAATTGTGAATAAAGCATCTGGAACTTTTTCACTGGCATAGAATAATTTATTTGATCAATCAATACTCGACGACATTGCAATGCCAATTGTTGCAAATGTGATTTATTCAGCGAAATAACAATAGCACCTGTTTCCGTATGAATAACCTGCAGGAAATTAAAAAAAATTAATAATGAATAAATAGAAAATTACTTGATCAGTTTTAAATATTAATTCGTAATTCACCTGCACTGTATTATCAATTTTCTCCATGAGTTGCAAGATGGAATTACAATTAAATAATTCGGGACGAAGTACATAGCCGTAAAGTTGAAGGAAGGCTTGTGGAACACTAGAAACGTTCAGACTTCCATTAGAATGAGCAATTAATTTTGAGATTTGCTCATCGAGAACAAGAAGACTTTCTTTTTCCGTCAATGATATTCGTCGTTCGCCACCGCTCACATCTTCAATATTAACAACGTCGGGGATCGCTTCAAAAAGTTCAATTAACTTTGTGAAACCATAATCAGACACACGACACTGATGACCAAAGTGATGATGATACGAAGGCACAAACTTATTAAAGAGCATTCGACATTGAGGTGCATGACGTAAAAGCTCAACAACCTGGTGATGGAAAGATGAAAATTTACGAAAATTTGTTACGGTGAAAAAAAATAATAGAATAACAATAAAAGTTACAGTTCTTTCTTACCTCTACAGCAAATTGTTTCGTTCGTTCAATTTCCTCAGGAGTTTGTTCTCGTTTAGGAATAGCGATCAATTGATCGTTTCCATTGAAACTCGTGACGACGACAGTATTTTCGGAAACTTCTCCAAGAATATCTTCAATGTCGCAAACGCCATAATCAACAACATCCCATGGTTTACCTATAAAAATAAAATTCGATATTTCAATTATTACAATTATTTATGAATTTATTATTTCTAATGACGTCAAACTTTTCTTGACATTAATATTATATAGACATCATTAAAGTTTGTTAATAAATTTCTTCTTAAACCGACCTAAGACTCTGGCGTAAACACTTGGAAATTCCGAGAGTGTTACTTGTTTGCTGGCTTGAGCTTTAAGGACACGCAGCAAATCGGAAGTGAAACGACGAACTTGAGCTCTGTGAGAAAGAGTCACAACGCGCTTATTTCCTTCTCCCATCACCTGAAAATTTCCAAAATTTGAAAATGTTTTCTAAAAATTTATCTAACGCAAAGAGTTTAAAATTCCAGCATTGATATTATTTTTATTTACCTGAACCGTGTGCGTCAGAGCTTCCAACAATTCAATTAATTTGGTAAATCCATAATCAGCGACTCGGCATTGTCTACCGAAATGATGATGATAAGCTGGAATGAATCTGTTGAATGACAATTGACAATGTGGAGCAGTTTTTAAAAGATCAACTAATTCACGACTGAATAGAGCCAATTGATTCGCTAAAGGTGGACTGACGCACTTATTTTCTGAAAACAGCACATATTTTTTTACCATTTTAAATTAATAATTCTTAAAAATCGTTATTTATTAATTTTTTTTTTCAAAAATACCTTCGTGACTATCATCATGAGTTCTGTTCCCTGTCCATATCAAGTGCTTGACACTACCAACTCCTTGTTTCAATTCGACGGTTGAAAGACAAGAAACTAAATGCTCCAAGGGAACTCCATTCTCATCGACAATCAATGTCTCTTTAAATTCTGCCTCGTAACAAGTAGGGAAGCTAAATTAAATTAAACAATTAATAAATTAATTCATAAATAATCAATAATTATCAATAACTTACCTTGGTAAAGGCAAACTTCCATTGTGCGTTGATAGCATTTGATTGACACGAATAGAAAGAACTTTTAATGATATTTGCACGTTTGGTAATGCGGCTAATTCTTGTTCAGCCCATCCTTTATCGAAACATGGCTTTTGCGTGTGTAGTGTACAAAATGGAAATTCCAATAATTGTCCATCCTGTGAACAAAAATAAAAGTCTAAAATTTCGATTCATAATTAATTTCAGATAAAAATAAAATAACAAAATTAATCAAAATCAGCTGAAAATAATCGCTTGGGAGTATGATCAATGTTTTCGAGCATTGAAAGGAACACGAGCTCAACCCTCAATGCGAAAACTCAGACTCGGTCTTATGTTTCGTCATCATGTATATAAAAAAATGTTTATTTATCTACTTCAACTAACTTTTTTTAATTTCAGTTATTGATAGATTTTTTCTATTGAATTTCGAGTTTATTTAAATTTAAATTATGTTTCATATTCTTCAAAATATATACTTTCACTTGTAATTAAATGAAAATATAAATAAATATTAAAAAAAAATTATATAAATTTTAATATTGAACTTACTGAAGAAGAACTTCCGAAGCAAGGGGATGGTGTGCTTCTATGATCTGGATGCAAAGACACCATTCTACCTCCAGGATCTTCAGTGATGATGCAAACGTCCTGTAAGAACAGAATTATTATAATAAAGTTTTCCTTTACTGTGCAAATAAAATATTTCTCTAAATTGATTTACGAAAATTTTTCCACTTTTTCAAAAATTTAAACAATTAAATGAAAATAATTTAATTATAATAAAAATTGAAAATAATAATAATAATAATAATAATAATAATAATAATAATAATAATAATAATAATAATAATAATAAAGCTTGTAAAACTGTTTGGTAATTTAATTTAACTCACCTTAAGTTTATAAATTTCCGAAACACTAATTGAAATCATAAAACGGCTCTCATACATTTCACGAAATTTAAAAAGCGGAAGTTTGTGTCCAGGTACTTCCTGCAAAAGCATTACAATCTGAGAACGTATAAGTTGAGGATTCGGTCCACCGGTATGTGAATACGAAATGAGAATTCTTTTATAGCCTATTTTACGTCGATGTAACTGTGAAATTGCATATTGTGCTTCATGCAACGAAGGAACTTTAACACTCGCTGCAAAATTTCCGTCCGATTGCATAAATACAGAAACGTGAAGCACCTATAAAGAAAGCATAATTTTACAGTGAATTTCAATTTTTAAAATAATTTATGAATATTCTTAAGATTAAGAAAAATTTCAAAAAAAAAAATCAAATTACCATAACGTGTTCCATGAAAATCGATGACAGAATACGTTTCATATCTTTCGGATCGATATTCTGATCAAGATTTGTAACTTGTAATTCAATTGGTGTGAATGTACCATTTGATGAATTCATTCCATTTCGACTGTTGATTGGATTGAAAAAATTCTTATGGGAGAAAAATAAAGATTTAATAGATTAACAAAGATGTTTATAATTTAATAAATTTGCTTAGCAATATAATAAATTTACAAACTCACCTCAACTTCTTCGTTTTCAGCATCGCTGTGATGATACGGTGACATGCGAGTCATTTGTTGACTCATAGAATGAACGGAAGTCATATCATATGGTGATGAAGCTCTTGCAGTGCGCAAAGGATTTTGATGCTATTAAAAAAATAATAATTTTATTTTTTCTGCATTTATTTATCTACTCATTATTTTTCAAATAATTAAGAAGAATTAAATCGTAAGAAAAATTGACGAAATATTAATTATTTTGAAAAAATTATATTTAATAAATTGTTACTTGTCCATTCCAGTGGTTCATGTCGCGCATTTGAGACTGGGAAAACATTGGCAACGGACTTTGCCTTTTGAATGGTTGAGAGAAAGCTGTAAAAATATAAAACATTAATTTACCAGTAACAACAGTAATTTTTAAATTTAAGAAGATAATTTTTGCGAAAATTACTATTATGATTTCCATTATGAATCGGTGGAGCTGGCCAGGAAGGTCTTTGACTACTGAATTCGGAATGTTGTCCAAAAGAACCGTGAGCTCCTCTCATTCTACGAAGTCCATCGTTTGTACGACTTATTCCTTCAGGAATGATATTATCACTTTGTGAAATATGAACTCTTTTACCAACAGTTTTTGATTTCTCCTGAAAATTTTTAAAAAATATATTAAATACTTTTTAAAAAAAAATTAATGTGAATGTTATTTATTTTTGAACATAATGAAAATAATTAATAATGATAAATTGTAATTTTGTGACAAGTTTGATAATTTAGAGACAGAAAGAGAGAGAGTGAATAAAATTAATATTTAGAAATAAATCATATGTACTTTATAATGATCATCCCATAATCTGTTTAGATGTTGTGATCCAGTCATTTGCCAAACTTGAGGTGATTGAACTCTCGAGTGCTCCGAATGCGATCTGTTGCAACTGCCTTCATTATAAGAAAAGCATTTTCCAATAAATGAAGACGCTGAATCCACAAAGCTAAAAATTCATATAAAAAGCAGGATTTTTTTTATTAATATTATTCAACATAAAATGGAAGAATTTCAAGAAACGAGCAAAATTCAAGTCAGATAAGATCAAAGCTTCTATGAATCACAGCCCGAATCAGTAAGGATTTTCATCAACTTACGACTCAAGGACTCACTCTCGGTAATCATCATTCTTTTTTTTTACTTGTAATTTATTTGCAAAAAAAAGTGAAAGATAAAGTAAAATTTATTTATTTACCCGGTTTGAGGATTCACTGAAGAGCAATGTAATCCATTCCAAGCGGAATAGGATCCAACAATTGGAGAACCCGAATGATAATGGGGAGTGACCGGAAGACTCCTAGCACCCGCTATCGTCGAATTTGCTCCATACATTTGTGCTAAAGGTGAATTTACGGCTTCGGATTCACTCAAAGTATGTTCCCTAACACAAGCGTTCTCTAAATAAACAAAACAAGCACAATTAATTTTAAAATTCAATGAAAAATAAGTTATAAATTTAATTTCAAAATCCAAATTTTCTATTAGCAATTTTAAAGGAAAAAAAAAATAATAATTTACAAAAAGTCAAAATAAAATATAATTTTTAACATTTTTTCAAATAGTTTAAAAAAACATATTTAAAAATTTAACTGAAAATATTGTAATTTATAGTAGTAAAATTTCTTCAGAATGAACAGATTACACAAAAACAAAAATAAGAAGGTCAAATTCGGAAAGCAAAACAAGACGCAAAGGTATAACAGAAAAACACATTTCAAGTTCTGATTTTCATTACCTCGACTGTTATTCTCTGATGATGTATCTTTTTCCTTCAAAAACTTGACAGAAATTTTCGAATCAAACACGTATTCTCCATGCATACGTTTTTGAGCCCTTGAAAAAAGAAATCAATTTATTATTTTTGTTTTTTTTTTTTTGCTCTTTACAAGAATAATGAAATTAAACCGATTTATGTAATCTTAGCTCGTGAATAAGGAATTCTTTTTTTCTCCACTGAGTAAATCACAAACACATTCTTCGTTCAAAATTCTTTCACTTTCGATATTAATTAATTTCACAAAAAAAATTTAAATTAAATCACTATTAATAATATGAGTAAAAATAAATTTTCACCATTTTAAAACTCTCTTACCAGATTTTATAAATTGAGCGTGTGATTCGGGTACTTTTATATATTATAAACTTTGAGTAAATAAATAACAAAATAAATAATTACAATTGTTAATAAATATTAAACTATTAACTACAAAACTAGTAATAAATTAATGACACAAAACAAAATATATATTAATCTCAACAACTGATTAATTATATTAAATTTATTGAAACACTAAGTCTGCCGGGCGTGCTTCAAAAATGGCCATTACTACATTGCTAATTTTCGTTTCAAATAGAGATAATTTATAGACTCATCCCCACCAAACAGGAAGTTTGGAAAGATTTCAAAATCTAAACGCAGTGAACGCTTTTAAAAGAGTTTTCACATTAGAGCGCGATGATTTAAATCACTTAAATCATTATCACTTTCTCATCAAAAAAGAATGAAATGAAATTATAAATTTTATTATTACTGAACAATCAATAATTATTGCAAATATTCTCTTTTTTTCAAATAAATAAATATTTATAAATTTTTTTTCACTCCCTTAAAAAAATTATTTTTGTTTATTTAATTTTCTTCGATAAAATTTAAACCTTTTGATTTGTATTTTTAATTGTACTTAATATTATAAGAAATATAATTAATATTACAATAGTTTATATTATTAATTACTATTCAATATATTATTAAATATTATAATTATATGTTATTAAATATTAATTAATGTAATTAAAATGAAATATAACCTATTAATTGAATATTTACCTGTCAGCATACTCTTTGGAAAAAAAGCGCACAATCGCAGCATTTGATTGGACCTCAACAACTCGTCCTCCACAATTGTTAGACAGTCTCTTAAGTCGACGTTTAATTCCCGTAACGTCTTTATCCTCTGGAAGATTACTAATGAGAAGGTCAAATGATTCACTAACCTACAATCGAATTATTCCAAAAGTTAGTAGTTGTATGTTTCTATTACATCGAACTAATAAATTTCACTCATTGATTAATAAAGTAATTTTAAATTAAATATTTTATTTTTCGAAATTGTAATTAACTCGGTCACTGATTATTAATTTATCACATTATTTAAACAATGTTCCGACTAAATATTATTTAAAAAAATTTTTTTCATATCATTAATTAGTAAATTGGTTTCTTTTTGTCAATTCTTGATTGATAAAGATGAAAAATAGTGAATATTAATAAATTATTGATAAAATTATGTAAAAATTTCTTTCACCTTAATTGGAGTTCTGGAAGGCAGTGGTTCCATAAGTTCAGTAAAATCATAGTGTTCATTTGCACATAAAATTAGAGCTTCAGATGTGTTTTCCTTATGAAGAAGAATAACGTGAATTTTTTTCCTATGCCTCAAATCACTCAGGTCAGCAGCAAAATTAATATCGCCCGATATTAAAATAATCGCTGCTGGACTACCGTGAATATCTGCGAACCTTCTTATTGATTGTCTCAATTTTTCATCGGCAGCATTTTTACACGTCGCTGCCACGTGTATTAAGTTTACCTGTAATCAAATTCAAACATTTTCATTTATATAATTTATAATATGCAAAATATTATATTTAATTGCTCATATTAATAAAAAGATAAGTTACCATTAAAAATAATTTAAATGTAAAAAAAGTAAAATGATAAGATTTTGTATCAATAGAGAAAAACATTTACAAACCTGAGCGTCATTTAATTCTTGTATAATTTGTTTATTCTCTTTTTGTACATCACAGACTACAATAAATTCTGCCTCTTTATAACCGTTAAAAAATTTATCTCTTATTTTTTGAGTAACTGCTATGGCGGATCGACCTTTAGGGACCTGGAAATAATTAATGTAAGTTATTAAAATTTTACATAAAATGCATCATAGAAAAATAACTAAAAATTTAAAGCGACTTTGGATTTTTATGTTTCATGAAAATGTATAAAAACGCATAATTATAAAACACAATTTTCAAAAGAAGTAAAATAATTCTGAAAATAATAATATAAAAAATTTAAGGGCAAATTTTCTGTAAAACAAATCTCGACATAATATGTTTATAATTATAAATTTTTGTCAGTGACAATTATTAATATGAAAAATACCCACTTGACAGTTTTCAATGTCCCAGAAAACGCCGATAGGCGGTAAAAAGTTTGGCAAATGTTTTGAGGTAATTGGACTGCCATGATGAATGTATGAGTAATCATATGGATGCCGTCTTTGATCCAATGAACCAGGTAAACTTGCAGAATCCAGCAGTGATTCGGTATCGTTATCAGAATTAGTTCCAGACAATGAACGTGTTTTCTGATAGTCAATTGGAATTGATTGTGAGGGAGTTTTTAGCGTGGAAAGTAATTTGATTAATTTATAATTCAGCTCTTCCTCAGCTTCAGCATCGCAGTCGGCACCTGATGTAAAGTGCTTTGGAAGATACGTGTCCGCCATGTGATACAAAAAAAGTCCTACTCTTCATACCAGCAATTAACCTTTGGTAAGAAAAAATAATTTTATTTTCACATATATAATCTTATCTTGTGATTTCTCATTCGAATATCGTCGCAATAAAAACGATAACGATATATTTTAATTATTAAATCAAATGATTCAAAAATATCCATTACAACATTGAGAAAATTGAAAAAAATGATGACATATCAAGGAATGTGAAATAAAACAAAATTTATTTTTAGTTATATTTAAGGGGAATGATAAGGCACGTTATGAATGTTTTGTAAAACGAGAATTAGGTTTGACTTTTAAAATATTAGCAACAAATAGACAGAAACAGAAAAGTTTAAAAAATTATTTTATTTTTGAAAGAAGAAAATTATATTATCAAAATTGATTGCTTACCTTTGAAAAATATTGATCAACGGTTTTTGAATAACCATGTAAGATTTTCGTAAAATCTTGCAGATGCGACGAGCGAGAAAACAAATATTAAAAATCTAAAATTTGAGGTTATGATTCGAGTCACTGAATTCGGAGTAACCATATACTCGATCGTCGAATAATAAAAATTTTCTAGTAAATAAAAATAAATGTGTTTCCTTAATCACCACATTAATACATTGTACAACCGACCATTCAAAAAATAACAATAAAAGGAAGTATATTATATGTCAAAGTATACATTGCTCTCGTGGGCCACCACAAAGAAATCTGAATTTTGCGTTTTAAGGTCGAGACTGCTGAGTGTTTTTGCTTGTGCACGGGCAAGGTTGTTTAATATTTGTTGTTGCCTAATTTCTGATTCGTATACAATGCTCAAGTCAAAATTGTCAGAAACCAATTAAATTTATTAACTTTGCATTTGCGCAGATTTAAAAATTTTCGAACATCTTTTAAATTAATAAATGCGAGATTTATTTTAATAATAATTTATGATTATTTAAGTACTTTTAACTGATATTTAATTGTTATTAATTTTTACTTTGTGTACTTTATTAAGATTAACACCAAACTGAAAGCAGAGTTGGATCGTTTTGTAAATTTAGTAAATTCTAGTAATTTTCTGTATCTTAGGTTGGCATTTCATCTAAATTGGTTGCAATATGGATTGGACTTTATAGATGTGACTTGTCCAAAACTGGAACTATGTAGTAAACGTTTCCTGCTTGAGAATATTTAATTTTTATTTTATTATTTAAAACAAAACGTTAATTAAATATATGTTTTAGTAATTAGGTTCAGGTTTTTTCGAATAATTAAAAATTGATTTAAGTTTTTTGGCAGCCTTAGTGCAGAGTATTATATATAGAAGAAACCGTTTCCGGCCAAAGCATATTAACAAGATTTTAACATTGAAAGTTAATAAATAAAGGTAAAAGTATAATATAATTCAAAATCTAATAATCTTTCGATTTAAATTTTATTGTTAATTAATATAAATAACAAATAGTTAACAGACAACTAGACGAGTGTCACAAAATAATTAAAAAATAATTATTTTTATATACTATAGATTAATAAAATTCTAGTCATTTAATGTCAATAAAGTATTTATTTAATTGATTATTATATATTCTTCATTTCCAATTTTTATTAAATATTATTTACATATTGATTAGTAATATTTAAATTATAATGGTAAAATTGTGAAAGGTTAGTATTTTTTCATATGTTGGCATCACTGTTCATTGCAGCAGCCATTTTGGATGGCTTCGCCTCATAGTGATAGAACGTGTCTCGTGTTTAAGAAAATTTTATCTTCATATATTATTTAAATCATTACGTTAATTATATATCTTTTTTGCCAATTAAGTTCAGGTTGGTGTAAATAATTTATTTTTCACACAAGTTTTTTGGCAGCTTGAATGCAAAGTAATATATTTTGAAGAAATCTTTTCCGTCAAAGAAATATAACCTCAAAATTTTAACATCACAAGTTTAACAAGATAAATAAAGGTAAAAGTATATTCAAACATCTAATATTATTAAGATCAAGGTTTATGAATAATCAGTATAAAAATAATTATAGATAATTCAAAAATAGGAAAAAAAATTGTTTCTATTGTAATGATGTACGCAAAGTATATCCAGAATACGAAACATGTATTGGGTGAAATTTACGATTTTTTTTACATTTCGGACATTTTTTCCTTACATAATTATTTTTTAAAATTATTATTACATTATTTTCGTAATAATAAATTCAAAGTTAAAATGGTAAAAGTGAGTGGGGTTAGAAGTTTTTATTATGTTAAGTTGGCCATTCTGTTCATTTCAAGGACGCAATGGTTGGATTCGTCTTCTAAAAAAAAGTGAGAGATCGCGTTTTGTCTTTTTGAAAATTCAATTATAATATATAATTCAAATATTAATTACATATATTTTTGTTAATTCAGTTTCGTTTCTTATGAATAATTAATAATTTGTAAAAGTCTTGTGTCAGTTTAAAGGATGAATAATTTTATTTCTATAAAACTTTTTTAACAAAAATATAAGCTCAACTTTAACAAATAAATACAGGTATACAGTTCAGTTTTACAAATATAATCAATCATTTGAAAAATTTTTGTGATTATGTGATAGCTTGAAAGGTGAATATTATTTTTCTGTAAATTTTTTTCGATGAAAATATAACCTCAAACTTTTAGCGTCACGAAGATTGCATTCGCAACTTGTTGCAAATTAAATATTTAATTTGATTTCACATTGCTGCCGTATTGTTGATACGAAATTAAATTTTTATTTTTAAATTAGAAATCACATGTAAAAGTACATTTGAAAACATTAATATTGGGTGTTTTCGGCAATTACTCGGAGTTACTCCCGAGAGTGATCAGTGGTACTCAATATTGTAAATATTAAATAAAGTG
>JUFY01032583.1:0-18225 GCA_001855655.1 Leptopilina clavipes
TTAAAATCAAAATTGAAGTTAAATTGGAAGTTAAAATCGAAGTCAAAATCATAATTAAAGTTTAAATCGAAGTCAAAATTATAATTAAAGTTAAAATCGAAGTCAAAATCATAATTAAAGTTTAAATCGAAGTCATAATCATAATTAAAGTTAAAATCGGAGTCAAAATTATAATTTTGACTCCGAAACAAAGTCAATGTGAAAGTCAATATCAAATCGAAAGTTGAAGTGAAATTACAAAATCGCACCTCTGTAGGAAAGATGAAATCAATCAATATTTTTTGCTAAAATTCGAAAAAAAAGAATTTTTCAAGAAATCTCTATTGAAAAAAACATTTAAAATCAAGTTTCTCGCTTTATTTCGAAAAAAAGGAATTTCTTTCCAAAATTCTATTAAAAAGAAAAAATTGAATTTAATTCTATATTTGTTTTAATAAAAATTTCTTAAAAAATTCGTCATATTTTTTCGAAATAAAGCGAAAAATTTGGATTGGATTCTACTTTTTAATAAAAAATTTTTAGAAAATTAGTTGTATTTTTCCGAAATAAAGCAAAAAACTTGCATCGAGTTTATCTTTTCAATTGAAATTTATTAAAAAAAATTTTTTTTTGTTTTTATAGAAAGTGGAAAAATTGTTCAAATGAAGTTAAAAACTAGAATTCAACATTGAAAAAAAAATTTATTTGATTCAAATAATGAATTACTTGTCTATTATCCAATAAATATTTACTTGAACCAAATAATTTTTATTTAAATATCAAATAAACTGTAATTGATTCAATAATTTCTGTATTTGAGTCAAATACCATTTAATTGATTCAAATAAGATTTATTTGATGCAAATAAATATTTATTTGATGCAAATAAATATTTGTTTGATAATAGTCAAGTAATTCATTATTTGAATCAAATATATTTTTTTTCAGTGAATGGAAATTTTTTATTCTTTTTGAAAAAAAATAAAGAATATCTTAAGAAATTTCTATTTAAAGTAGAAAAACTTGTAGCTAATGTCAGCACTGCCATCTGTTGTGTAAAAGACGAGGCAATAGTTTCACTTATCACAAATATCTGCGACACACAGATACATCGCATTGTGAATCGGACATCGCTCACTTCAAATGTTAATATTTTAATAAATAAGCATTAATTTATTCTATATATTGTCCACCAAACATCCACCCAGCTGTGTTGATATTGAAAATCCGTTATGGGTTATGAAATCCGTCAGGGTTATAAAATTCAAGGAAATCTGATTTTTGTGTACGAATACATAGAATCAGTGTTTTAGGATTTACGAAATAAAACTTTTGGTTATAAAAATTTCCAATTACACCAGAGCCTTGATTTAGCGGTTCTCGATTTAGCGAACTTTTAAAGACCCCGACGAGAAATCCTACCTTCTTTCAGTAGCGTAAACACAAATTTACCCTTACGCGCATGTGCAGCTGTAAGTTTGTACATTACATTTGGGGGCCCCGCGCCCGGAGATGTACAGACCTGCACCAATGAGAATACGACTTTAAAATTGTGACGTCATTCTCGATTTAGCGAAATAAGAACCGAACAGTTCGCTAAATCGAGGCTCTGGTGTACCTTTAACATTATCAACAGTAGGTACAGATTATAATAATGGATGTTTCGGTATCATAGTGCCGGTGAGTTACACTACTTCATAACAAAAGAGGATTGTCGATTGTCCCGCAGGAATCGCGATTTGTGACGGTGGTTTTATGGAAGTTATTGGAGAGGGTGTCGATCCTGGGTTGCTAGGTGTTCTTAACGTCGACCACGATAGGGATCATCAAGGCGTGTTCTATCGGTCTGATCTTGGCCACCCTCTAGCAACCTCAACTCACGTTCGGGGCCACAAAGAAGGAAAAGAAGAAGTATAGAAAAAGAAGACGAGAATTGAAGTATAAGACAGGAGGAGGAGTGGAGGAAGACGAAGAGAAAGAATCGTTGGCGCCGCCAAGCAACGATGAGAGGAAAAAGAAGAGCAGATTGTTAGCCAAAGTGTACTGAGCGAGATGAAATGATGCGGGGGTCTATTTTTGTCGGTACAAAAAGCCTGCGGCTTTTACTACTACCCCGAACCTCTTCTCCTTCCTCCAAAAACCTCCTTCTTTCTCCACTTCTCCACTTCCTTTTAGCTCTTTTCACCTCTTTTTAATCTGCCGCTTCTTCTTCATTTTCTTCTTCTTCTTGCCTCTTCCTCGAATTCGAATAGTTCCGTCTCTCTTGCACTGGTGCGCAACAATGTTGCGCACGAGAGAGAAGTTTTACTGGCAATGATTCTTCTTGTCGAGTGACGAGGATAACCGCAGGAAAAGAGAGAGAGAGAGAGACAGGGTGGAGGAAGGGACGCGAAATACTGCCGTCGGCGGTAGAGAGGTAAAGCTGATAGTGAGAGAGCGAGGCATGTCGAGGGGAAAGGCTCTTTGGCTCCCTTGGCGGCCCGCTACTAATTGCCGCCGGCCGCTCCTGGCTACGGGCCGCTGAGCATCGCACCACGCACAAGAGAGCCTGGTTATATGTTCCGTCGAGTTAAACTCGCGGTTCTATAGCTATGTAGAGCGAATTCACTCGTCCGTATGGTACGTAAGTTTAAGCGAATTTACCCGCACGTAGATTCCGACGGGACATCTACTCTATAAACCCTCCATTTCCCTCCTAGGAAAATTATCCTCTCAATACATTTTCACACCGTAAAAAGATTTGCACCGTACATAAGAAACTTTCGTCCCGAATTATTGGGAATTTTATTCCTCCCACTTCCTGCTCTCGAATGACTCATCCCTAAACCTAACGAACCTGCTCCTTAATTGATCATCCAACTACTGCTGATTACACATTTGGTTACAATTTAATCAACAATTAGTTTTTGATCAACAACAACACTTTTCCCTATTTAAAATAGGACTCTAACAAGGGCCTTGCAAGAAATTAGAAAAACTAGTTAGACCCTTGCTAAAGCCCTATTTCAAGTAGGGCCAAATGGGGCAATTTCTGCACGGGTTCTTTAGATTCGGAAGCTGAAAATTTCGGATATATTCTCGACTGAAATGTTGCGATTTTTTTTCCAGAAGTATCTCTTCTTTCCTGCCCGGTTTTCCCTCGAGCTCTCTTCTATTAAGTCTACATTGCGAAACCTCGGTTCGTGACTCAGCAACGAAAAAGCGAAGCCACCCTCGTTTGGCCCCTATTGCGAGCCGTCTGTGTCGAAACCCAACCCAACCCTCTATATAGAACACGATACTTCACACCAACACCAAGGCTCTCCTTTACTTTCATTATCATAGCATGCGGCGATAATCATCGGGCACAGACAGGCAAAGGGTCGTCGGCAAAAGGGGTATACATTATATATATATATATATATATATGGATCTGAACCGATATTGGGGTTAAGGTTCTAGGATCTCGAACTGATCCTTTCCCCCTTGCACATAAATATACACACACACATTCGAATCGAGGGCCTTAATCCTTCATAGCCTATTAGTCTGTCCACTGTGATTTGTTTTCGTGCTCAACTGCGTCGTTCCTGACAAACAGCAAGGTTCTCCCGTACCGCAGATATAGAACCTATTGTACCCGGATCTGAATGGTGGAGCACTTGTTTCCAATTGTAAGCTCCCCTTTTATAGAAGCACTCATTACGAAAATCTGCATCGAGGACAATATTGTTCAAATGGGAGAAATCCTTCTCTTGTTATTATTTCCTATCCGTAATGGACAGCATTTGATTTTCAAAGAAGGCTTTTTGGTTCCTTGGCTCAAAATAGAGGAGGGTTTTAAAAATTTACAATATCAGGAGTTTCTAAAAAAAAGTCTTCATATTTCATTCGGTTTGGTAATAATCGAAGCCTCCCTTCAAGAAAATGATGTTTCAAATGATAATTTAGTATAAATCTATCCCAAAAGCAAAAGCAGTATCAGAACAAAGTCGCAGTTATTTTATGATTGTAAAATATTTAAATTTATTAAAAGTTATTGTTACTGAAATTACTGAAATTGTTGAAGTTACTGAAGTTACTGAAAATTATCTCTATGAGAATCTATAAACCCCCACACAGAACAAGATCTTCCCTGAAAGCTTCTGGGAAACTTCCAGTGGAATCATTCTTCAAAAGTTTAAGGGAAGCTTCCTCGAAGCTAAAAAGTCCGCCTCATAGAAAGTTTCCGCTGGAATCTCGAGGAAGCTTCCGCAGAGGCTTTAGGGAATCATCACTGAATCTTCCAGTTTCATTTTCTCAATATTCTGGAAGAAAAGAAATTTATTCTTTATTCCATAAAAATAAACAAAATTTAGATAAGCACTTAAAGTATAATCTTACAATTATCAAAAATGTTCCTTCCACTGATGGAAGATTCAGGAATGCTTCCCTAAAGATTTTGTATAGAAGCTTCCCTCGAGATTCCGGCGGAAACTTCCTATGGAGTATAGAGTATGGAAAAATATTATTTAAGCCCTGGAAAACCTGAAAAAGTCATGGAATTTCGTTCAGGAAAAATTGTAGCAACCCTAAATTTTAATTTTCATCGATGATAGTAGGTTGATTTCGTTGAGGAAAAATTTTTCCCCTTTTAACTTCTAAGTGGGTACCTAAATTTTTGACCATATTTGCTTGACTCTTTTAAGATGGTATTCTCTCTCTCTTCGGCGAAATTTCACCGTGTTCCAAAGCGGAATCCTTTGATTTTTTTTCATTCCTCTCTCTCTCTCTCTCTCTTTCTCTTTTATTCAATTCCCTCTCCGCGGAAGTCTCTGAGGGTGGTCCCACGTTGGGAGGTTCGTACCTGGGTCATCCGCTTAACTGAGGAAACGGCAACGACTCGGCTATTAGTCGTTAAACGATGGAAGGAAAACGAACACCCGAGAGTTGAACATCTCGGCGATGAAACTCACTTTATCCTTTCATTTAACTTCTCCGGGGAATCCTTCCTCTTCTCCTGTCCCACCTCCTCCTCTTTCCACCTTCACCAATTCGATATTTTCCTTGGATATAATTCAGAAAAATACCAAATCGGTGCTTTTTTGATAATCAGCCTCCCACTCTACAAAACTTGAAATCATTTATTATAATAAGTGATTTCAAATTAAAATAAGTGATTTCAAGTTATAATAAGTGATTTCAAGTTTTGTAGATTATCGACTTATATTACTAAAGGGAAAAGGAATAAATTCTCATCTTGTAAAAATTGATCATTCGGTTTTTCATTCGGACGATAAATCAGAGATTCAGAAGTGATGAATAACGTACATGTGTGTGTGTATTTATGGAGAGAGAGAGAGAAAGAGAGAGAGAGAGAAAAAGAGAGAAAGAGAGTGAGAGAGAGAGAGAGAGAGAGAGAGAGAAAAAGAGAGTGAGAGAGAGAGAGATACTAAATAGAGGCGTAGATGGAAAAAAAGAAAAATCGACTTCCCTAGAATGTGTTGAGTTCAAGGCGTAACTCGAGCGCTTTGTTTGAAACGATACGCACGAGCTGACGTGCATTGCAGACGCATAAGTATGCCCACGTAAGCACACTCCACACACACTCTCTCACACATGTATGTACCTATATGGCAGCCTGTCGGCGGCCCGTACTTGTACGGGACCTTTAGCGGCTTCGTGAGTCTCAGTCGGGACGATCAATGACAACCTCTGTGGCTCTCTCTCTCTCTCCTTCTCTCTTTCTCTCAAAGTAACATCATACGTCGACATCTCTCTTCTTCTTTTGCGGCTTTCAAGCCTTATATACCCTCTCCTGATCGAGATAGACGCGCGAGAGGCTTAGCGCCGAGCAGAGGCGAACACAAGTGGTACGGGAGAATTTCTTTCTCTCTCTCTCTCTCTCCTTCTGTCTAGAGAAAGAAAACTTTAGACTCTAAAGGAGTGGAAGAAAAAGAGAGAAAGAGGGAGTGAGTTTGGTAGAACTGAGGGGATTGGAAGGGCAGGAGGTTGCTGAAAGGAGAAAGAGAGAGAGAGAGAGAAAGAGAGAGAGAAAGAGAAAGAGAGAGACAAGTACCGGCACAGCCTGTCTGTGCCTCTGCTTCGGAAAGTGACTAATGACTAGCCGGCCAGACCTACTCTGCCACCCAACGTGCCAGAAGGAGACTAACAAAGCTGAGCCCGTCTTTCTTCAACCAACACAACGGCAGATATCTCCAGTACGGTCGTTATCTCTCACAGCCCCCGACGACGATCAACCATGAAAAATGACTATCGGAAAAGAAATATTTTACCGGCGTACCACAAGGTAAGTGCGTGTGCTGCTCTCAACTTTAAACCAACCTTACATATTATCTTCCGGGTTTATTCCATTTCCACAATTTCCACTAATACCTCAGATATCCATTTCTGAAACAGTTTACATCTAGGAAAATGGTACTATCCTCAATAAACTTTCATAAAAAAATAGATCCGTCCCAGAGGCCCGTCATACAAGGGAATGTGAGTTTCCAACGGCAAAACGCATCTGCCGTCATAATCGAGGAAAAGAGCTGGGTCTTGCTCGGAATGGAAAACCGGAGCAGGACACAAGCCCTCTTTTTGTCATAGACAACTTATATGGATATTTATACCTATATGTGCAGTGTTTACAGTTAGGACTATTGGATCAAGTCATGAGGTGATGGAGAAAAAGTTTTTCTTAATAAAGTGTTTGGAAAAAATTTAATTGATGACACTACTGGGTTACATTATAACGAATCTTTACAAACTGCGGTCCAAGTCTGCATTTCAGATCAGCGACGCTGGACGAGGTCTACATTGGGCCAGAAATGACTCTTGACATTCCAGAACATTTTTCTATACACGAGTACAAGGTTTACTTGGAAGCATGTTCCTAAAGACTGTTAGTGTTCCATTTACATTTTCGCATTTTTCAATAGTTGGAGGATTTTTTTCGGAGATGAACCTCCAGTTAACTGACGTCTGGGTTATTAAATAACCTCCCCTTGAGGACTTTCTAACCAAAGATTATTTCTTTCTAGAAACATTCCTCTGCCTTCTATGACGCTTAGCCCCAGTCCCACTTTAATCCAAACTGTTGAGAATCAAATGATCCGAAACAGATTTTATTCCTCCAAAAATGTATAATATTTATTAAATAGTAAACGATTGGAAAATTAAGAAGAACGCAGTCTTCTTGTTGATTGCTTCGATAGTGCTGCTACTTCCACGAATTACAACTATGATGAGACCATGGCAAGAAATGGTACATAACTGAAAGTATAGAATTAGCAAACTTCCAAGATATCCAAAGTTCCACTTTCAATTTTACTCCTCGATTCCATGGAATGGAAACTAGTTTGTTATTTCGGCTTTTAATTCTTATTTCCATTTACACCTTCCAAGTTGAAAAGTATAATAGCGGATTATAAAATTATATGTTGATAATGAGTTATCAAGATATAATTTTATAATCTTGAAATTTGCCAAAGTCATAGACTGCAACAAAAAAAAGGCCGAGGCTGTACAAATGACGTCAAGACTTCTAAAAGAATGAAACGAGAACTGTGATTATATATATCGTCGAGGTCGCAAACACTTTGGAAAATGGCAAAACCCAAACACCCGAACTTTTGAAAGTGATGGTACAACGTCGTTGTACATGTCGAGTCGCGGCTTAACGAGGGAGCGAATCGCAGCAAACGGACCGACAAACATGTTAAGGTTTTAGTATGTATGTATATATACATATATAGATAACTATGTGGTGAACGTTGCCACGAGCTGCTACATGCACAGATAGAATGTGGATCGAAGTGGCCCGCAAACCGTTTCTTTCCTCAGTGGCTACGCGTATAATTAGACGTAATTAAGCAGACACCTTATCCTTACCATGAGCTCTCTTCCGTCGGGAGCTACACGAGATTTCGAGTTACTCGATTACTCCTCTAGCCTCGCGCCAACTTGATTAATTCACGAGTGCCAGTCTGCTATCTAGACGCGCTGTACTCTCCTCTCTCTCTCTCTCGACCCTCCTCAACAATCTGAGATGCGTGAAATACGATTATTGATAATGAAGTCCGCCAGCAAGATCGTTATCCTCGCGATAGCTTCTTTACCGTTATGCGGTGCAAAATTATTACACTTTACGCACCAGACGGAAAACTATATAATATGACAAACGAATTTTTTAGCGCTTTATTATATATCTAATTATCTACTAACACTATTATGCGTTAAAATTACTAATTGAGTAGCAAAACTTTTTAAAAACATCAAAAATAAATTCTCCAACTATTGGAAAATGCGAAAATGCAAATGGAACACTAACAGTCTTTTGGAACATGCTTCCAAGTAAACCTTGTTCTCGTGTATAGAAAAATGTTCTGGAATGTCTAGAGTCATTTCTGGCTCAATGTAGACCTCGTGAAGCGTCGCTGATCTGAAATGCAGACTTGGACCAGTTTGTAAAAATTCGTTATGATGTATCTTTATTAAAATTATAATTCATTGGTGAACTCACGACAAGTTCTAATCCGAAATTACCCCAAAAATTTCGTACAAACGATATGATCCTAATGGTTCATTGAGCAATTCTTGCGAAATCTTCGAGTTTCTTTTTAAATTACTTTGATGATATGTAGGATCGTTTATTAACGAGGGCCCGAGTGATTCTCAGAGGCCTCGTTCGTGAGGGTTACATCACTATATGGAAGTTGGCTATCTTTTGCGGGCAACGAAGAGAGAAGGGGAAGAGAATCCACGGTAAATGAAAGAGATATGGATTCCCCCAGGGAATGCAAGATATACAACGTCGTCTTGAGAATTCCCCAAAGCTTCCGATACCTATATAAACGTTCCTCCTCTCGTTTTTTCCCCTTTTTTCTTTTACTTTTTTTTTCTTTATTTTCGAAACGACTCTTCGACTTTTCCCGTGGATCGAACCCGATCGCTCGGAACTAATCGCTTTGTCCAAGTCGAGAGGGATTCCAGTGACACTCTTTAACCGTATGCTTTGCACTGTCGTTAACCCACATTATCAGGAAGTTTATATCATCCAAGAAAAGTAGATTTTTCTTTTTAAATCAAACACGATTAATCGCTATCGGCCGATTAACAAATATTTATCATCGCACATTGATGCAATTTTCAAATCATTAAGTCTCAACTTTATAGTCGTTAGAGATTAAATGTTTAGAAAAAAATTTATTCTTCTCTTGTAAGAAAAAAATACTGTCTCGATTGTTTAAGATAAATTTTTTCATTTTGAGAAATTGCACTAATTTTTCACAAATTTTCAAAAGATGGATTTTACCGATATTTTCAAAATCTGATACGCTGAAAATGTAAAAGAGAAAATTTATAATTTTAAACCTTCTTTACCGTTATTTGTTGATTTGCATATAAAAATAGCAAATACTGTTTAAAAAATAATCTCTGGTATTTATTTAAGTTTATAAATAATTGTTACTTCTGCAATCACTAAATCAATTATTTTGATATAAAAATGCAATAAATTCGTAATTTTTTTTTTGCAATAAAATATAGAGCTCGTTACACATTTTTTATGCTTTCATAAGAGAAAAAAATGTAAATTTAAAATACAAAATTGTGTCAAAAATTAACGGCTATAATAAAAATTGGGAGATTGAAATAAAAAAACAGATAAACTCGAATGTTATTCATTTTAATCAATTAGGACTCACTAGACTCAAAAAATACGTTTTTAGAACTAGAAGCAAAACAATAATACTTATTTTGAAAAATAAAAAGAACCGAAAAGTAATTCTAATTTTTTGAAATTACTCACATGTAAATATATGACAATTTTAAAAACTTGAATTTTTACTACTTTCAGTTCTTTATTGCATCAAAGTAAATCTATTATTCAGCGAATAAATTTTATTTTATTCTTAACCTGCAAGTGCAAAAAAACTTTGAATTTAGGTCAAAAGTTACAAACTTACAAGGAAATTTTATACATCATACAATAAAAATATAAATGTACCGTGAACCAGATTGATTAATTCTGTCTTTAATTTTTCGCATTTTTTAAAAAAAAGTATAGTTACAAAAAAATGTTTAACTTTTTTAAGTAATTAAATATAATTTAATTAATTAATTTTTAATACAATTTAATTTTTATTTATTAAATAATTTCATTAAGTATTAGGAGCTTTAAATATCGCACGGATTCACCCATTTACGAACCTCTTACGATAAAATGTTACTAAATTTATTATTGACATTTTCTAATTTTTAGAAACGTTTCTTTTTTCCTTAAAAAAAATTCGTAGTTTTTTGCGATTGATTTCAATTTTGCATTCAAAGAATCACATAATAACTTACCGTCAAAAATAAATTTTTCAATTTTTAAACGCCAGTGATCAACAAAATTCGTAAATTTTTTGTTATTATTATTATTATTATTATTAATAACATCAGTAATAAAAAAATAACAGAGAAAATTATAAAATGTTAGCACAGGGAAAAACTCTTCTCTAAGGAAAGTATTAAAAATTTCTTCATATAAAAATATTTTTCTACTAATTAGTCACTTTCTTTCAAGAATTTAAAATTTAATTTTTAAATTTAGCGCCATCCAACTTTTTATTTTCGCGAATTTTCGTAAATCAGCTTCGAGAATTCAAGTTTTTTCTTGAACTGTATGTTTGTATATAAAAAAACAATTATTTTATTTATAGATTTTCTACGTAAATCCTAGTTTTTCCATCAGGATAATTTTTACTTTAACGTTAGACTCTAAATGAACTTTTTGCTATTTCTTTTGACTATAGTTTTTTTCTGGGTAATAATAATTTTGTAATTATAACAATAAAAGAAAGTATTTTTATTAAATGATTCGCAACAAAAATGCAAAAAATAAAATTAAATGAATCTAAGTTCACGAAAATCATTAGTAATTTACTATAAGTTTTTAGATGGTAATTTCATACAATATTTACGAAATTCAAAATGTCGGATTCAATATGTCGTGAAAACAAATTTTTTTAGCTAATAATCTTTTGAAAATGACTAATATTTGATGATTTTTGTGGTCGCTTAGTGCAAATAGAACGTCAATTTTCCGAAATTCAAAATGAATCATTCAAAATAGAGAATAAAAATTTTTTATTTTGTTAAATATAAGTTTCGCCATTTTGAATTTCGAAAAACTGAGATTAAACATAGATTCGTAATCGCAGCTGTACTAAAAAACACAGTCTTGTTTTGACCCCCATTTCGGATCCAACATTTTGAATTTTAATCTCCATGAAGTTTGACTTCGTCACTAAGCGTCGGATCGAAAACTATTTTTCTGCGAAACAAAGTAACCTTTTTTTTAAACTCAAAAAGTGTTTTAAAATATTTCGATAGGTGAATAGAAGTAGCGAAATTTTCATTCCCAAAAATCCCGAAAATTAGTTTTCAACTCTCGAGCATCGTCGCCAATTTCATGGCGAGAGATTCGTATTCAAAAACATCGGACAATTTTAAACTGAACAATACATTGTCTGTAATTTTGATTTCTAAAATCTAAATTCTTATTGATCATCCTAAAACTTTAATTAAAATTATATTTGAAAGAGTTTTAAAGAAATTAAGAATTAAGAAATAAAAAAAAACTCACCTTATTGTGAGGCGGCTGCGTGGGAACATAGAGCGGTGGATCAAGTCCGGGACTGGTGACGGCATGTCGTCCAATAATCCGATCTGCCGGCTTTGCGTCGTATCCTTCCGGTTGGCCGATATGGAAGCCCTTGCTCTTAACCCAGAATCGAAATTTGCTATTCTCAGCACTATTGACTTCCTCACCACGTAATGTTCTCAATATACGCGCATACTTTTTAATCGTTATTGTTTTTGTCTTTGCCAAGTCGCCATATGTCTTAATCACCCACGGTTGATACGTCTCGTACATTGCGTCGTTTTGAAATTTTTTCGGCAAATTCACTTGCTCGACAATTGTTTGTCCGCGCGGTGAATTTTTAAACCCACCACCATTTGAATTCACCGGACCGCTCATACTCGTGTACGTGCAATTCATTCCATTTTTCACTTCGGTCTTCATGTTATTCATATAGCCGGAATTGAGGGCACCTGCGGCATTTGCACCAAGCGATCCACTGGTCATGTTGGAAATGTCAAGGTACGATACTGATGAGCTCTTACCGAGATTTGTCGCGTTCCCAACAAAGGTCGCCATCGATGTTGCCATGTATGGAATTGGCGATGGCATACCGAGGTTTCCGGCACAGAGACCGGCCTGACCACCTGTCACGTTCAATCCCGTCACACCGGCATAGGACACTGGATCCGGCATTGACGATGTGGTCGGCCAAGAGGTCGTTGGATGGACATTAGCGTTGCTAGTGACGCTCTCAAGATTCATCAGCGTTGAGGATGTTGTTGCCGGGGAGCAATTCTTTCCCTTCGACATTGCTCGGCTTTTTGTCGATTGTCCGCCCTCGGTGTTCTTTGCAGTCGATGTGCCCCGTGATTTTTTCGCCGGCGGCTCATCACGGGAGCTCATCGAATTAAGATTCCCCTGCGAGGGACTGTTGTTATTCTCAGACCTCGAGCGTTTGTTGGATGTCGAGGCGGATGATTGAATTGGCGTGGGTGAGTTATTCACGGTAACTCGTCGTCGTAAACCCATTGTTGCGGTTGCCATCAGGTTTCACGATTTTGCAAATTGATCTCACTGCATTCCCTCTGAAATCATCGGATACTTGGATTCCTTGGTTCCCTTGGTTCTCTTGGTTCCCTTGGTTGTCTTGGTTATCTTGATTTTCTGAAATCAAAAGAAGCAAATGGGTCAGTAGAGTTTTTGGTAATAGTATCAACAGGAGGCGAGGAAAAAGAGTGTCGGCATCACACATCTCTTTGACCCCTTTTTATACAATTCGATGAGTGACGATTGGATTCCCGCATCGCATCGAAATAGGGTTGGAGGCGCGATTTAGTGACGCTGGCATAAAAAAAAGGTAATGAAATATAACGATATGAAAATGAACCTTTTGCGTCCCCTCGTGCAAAAACCGTTTTTGATCCCGCATACTGCGTTTAACCTATAAAAGCCCCTATTTCTGATCTACCCCTCGCAGGGTTGGCCCTTATAATTCAACCCTCACCACGAAATGATGGCGATCGTATTCAAGTCATCGACCTAATGACATAGGTGTGCCAGTTGTGTTCCCCGTCACTCTTCCCCTATTGTACTTTTCATCCACTTTCCACCCTTTTAAATTCGATGACCCCACACATGTATTTCGCTTTTTTGTTTCGTTCAACAATATTCCCATTATTGAATGCTTGTTTCTTCCTCTTTCAATAATTCATTCAGCAACTCGCAACACCCGTTTAGAAAAATGTTCTGGAATGTCTAGGG
Source organism: Leptopilina clavipes (assembly GCA_001855655.1). Taxonomy (NCBI): domain Eukaryota; kingdom Metazoa; phylum Arthropoda; class Insecta; order Hymenoptera; family Figitidae; genus Leptopilina; species Leptopilina clavipes. Next base: position 13,334 of record JUFY01032583.1, read on the forward strand.
TCATTTCTGGCTCATAGACATACTATTCTGCAAATCTTGCTCGACTCTACTTTGGAGTTATTAGTCAGAAAGTCTAATAGATAACTTCTCTTAATCTGACAACCGTTTAGAAAAATGTTCTGGAATGTCTAGGGTCACTTCTGGCTCATAGAATTATTACTATTCTGAAAAGTCTAGCTCCACTCTACTTTGGAGTTAAAGTAGTTAAAGTACTTTGGAGAAAGTCGAATCGATAACTTTTTTCAATCTGACAATCGTTTAGAAAAATGTTCTGTAATGTCTAGGGTCATTTCTGGCTCATAGACATACTATTCTGAAAAGTCTAGTTCGACTCTACTTTGGAGTTATTAGTCAGAAACTCTAATTGATAACGTTTCCTAATCTGATGACTTTTAGACAACTAGTGTCGCTGATGTCTACCAGGTCTAACTTGGCCCAGATCTGTTCCTGATGACACAGAAAACCTAAAGTTACCAAAACGTTACAAAATGATACCGCTCACTTGCATCATTCTACAAATTGATCCAAAAAGCGGTATCATTTTGCAACGTTTTGATACCTTTAGGTTTTCTGTGGATCAGTTCGCACATTAAGAGGTGACGAACGAATGTCCAAAATGTCGAAAAGGAACAAAATATCCTTCATCACTTGTCTGATTAGAATCGGTCCAACGTCAGAAAATGTTTTACGCACGCGGCAATAAGTAATTATACTCCTCCTTCAAGAGAGGGAAAAAGAATGATAATCAGAGTTAATTGAGTCCCGATATTCTGGACATATTCTATCCTAATGATCTAGCCTCATCAGTCCTTGTCAGTCAACGTTGTGACTGGCTTTAATTCTGATGCCGTCGACTTATCCGGGGAAAATACTCCGGACACATCAGTTCACAGATTCTCTAATATATTCTCCCCCATCTGAAGATTTCCATTAGTGAAATTACTTTCGGTCGGAGTTTATTTGTCGAGAGGTGGGATATTATACAAATACCATCACCGAAAGGGACATCTGGAATTTGTCTCCTCGTCCATTTTTTTCCCCGCAGTGCGAGGAAAATAGTTTTTTGCGTTAAATAGTTTCTCTAGATATAAAAGAATGTGTTTGTGTGTGTGGTTTTGAATTGTGAAGACATGATGGAGAATGAAGGGAGGGGACGACGTGGTGAAATGGATTATCGGGAGCCTTGGCTCGTATCTGTGGTATATCTGCCACGTCTGTATAATATAGCGCGACCATGCAAGCTTGATTACGCATTGCGATCACGAGTGTCCCACGAGCGCGACGGACATAAGGCCTTTTGTCACATGGTGCCTGCGGGCAGGAAGCACGTAGCGTGACACCATCCGTGTGGTGTGCGAATACCCACATTATACATCCGTATTTTGTATGTATATATATACGCGCTGGCCAGGCTCTTTTACGTGACTTGTGTTACAGGACTGAAAAATCTGCTGCGAGCTCCCCATCCAGATAGTACACACAACTTTTTGCACGGAACTTGTCGTCGCAGTATTGTGTATGTAAGGTCTGCAATATCGAGGCAAGTTTTGACAAAAAAAAATAAAATTACGCCTTACAAGGTGAGCACAATCGATTTTGGTAGGAAATTAAAACCATAACAGGTATTACTAGCACAGGGTATTTTCTCTGACAAAACTTCACAACGTTTTGGAGAAAATATTCAAAATATTCCATATTTTCTAGTTGCCAAAACGAAAAAACCCGCGTGTAGAAAAATGTTCTGTAATGTCTAGGGTTATTTAAAGCGCTGATGATGTGAAAGGTCGGACCAGTTCTGGTGCTACTCACCTATAAGTCAGAAGCTGTCTATTCTGGAAGGTCTAGCTTGACCCAGCTCTGATACTAGTCAGAAACTTTAGATAACAAATTCTTAATCTTATGACTTCTAGACGGAAGGAGGTCTAATATTCGAGTCCAGAAAAACTGTCAAATTCCAAATTATTGCATTTACTCAAAAAAGTTAACAAAACATACAGCATAGTGGGTTTCTAATTAGGTTTGATTTGCAGTATCAAGATGAGTCGTTATTGCTTCATCAAAATCGGGAAAACGCAATATTAAACTATATAGTAAACATTGCTTCTACTGCGACATGCAATATTGCCTCAATTTTGTCATTGGAAACTTTTGGAAAGGAATTAATCTTACTTTTTTTTTGATTGAATTAGTTGTATGTTTTCGACGTAATCTGAAATGTCCACCACTCACACACGCCTCTTCTTTTTCTATTATATTAAAACCACTGTGACGCGCTAACTCCGACAGCTTCCTCTCTCAATTCAGGTCCTATTCATTTTCGAGAATGACGTGCGTGGTATATGTGAGAGGAAAGGAATTGGGTTTAGTCAACCTCTATATATGTGACTTGCAATTCTGGAAGAATAAATTTTTTAATAGTTCATCAGAATTTATTCGTTTCGAAACGATTTTTTCCTTTACTTCAAAGAACATTGTTTGGTTTGAGAATTTTTCCAATGTTCTGTACATGGTATTTAGGCGTATTATGTTCATATTTGGCTCAAAAGCCGAAAACGGCCAATGGACGAAAAAATAAGTTAAACTTAGGTTTGGCAATAGAAGTTTTAAACACTTCCAGAAAAGTAATACAAAAATTGTCACAGTTATAACATAGAACTGACTGGAAAATACGGTCATTGGCTTAGTGATTGTACTTGTGTTTTTGCTATAGAAAAATTTTTAGTTAATTATTTGGAACTGCCAAAACCGTGGCAATAATAAAGGTTCATTGCAGGGTTGAAAATACACAATCGAAGGGTGATTCAGTGTTAAAGTAGTGTTACAAGAAGGAAACTAGCGTCGAAAAAGTTAACAGTTTCAAAATAGGTTTTTATGGGTCAATATTGGCTGAAAATTTCATCTCGGGAATGTACCAATTAGGGGGTCTAGGTACAGGTTGATACAGTTCTGAGAAAATTAGTTACAGTGATTTGAGTCTAAATCTAATTTCTCAGGTTATATGATTAAATTACAGCTATATTATCTAGTTTTTAAAAGGCCACAAATGATTTAGCTCTATATCTATTATTTAATTAACTAGAAGCATTTGAGTGACAGCGTGTAAATTGTATCAACTGCACAAAGTGAATGTCGATTGACACATACCAGGGATTATCTATACAACATTTGTAAATTGAAGACAAATAATTTTTTATTGCAATTTTTATTGACTATTCGTAAGTTTTAGTAGAAATATGTTATTAAAATGAAAAATTAATTCAAGTACCAATTATACACTCAGAAAAATGTTTGGTGCCATTAACAAAAGTTTGGTTAACCCTACTAAATTCTTTATTTGACATAGAAGCAACAACCGTCTGGTTAGGCCAACCAAATTTTTTTTTAAATCGTTTTTGTTGGTCCACAACCAAAGTTTTGTTGGCGCAACAAAAAGTGACCAACAAAATTATTTTCTTAACAAGACACTATTATTTTTCTGCGAATGCAGTTTTTGAAAAAACCGAATCTGGAGCATCAGGAATCCGAAGAGAGAGACGAATTAAACTTGGATTGTACATCAACTATACATCAAGTTCGATGTAGAAGACGATCGGTTTTTACTTCCCAACAGCTCTTTTTATCGCCTACTCGCGATTTTATTGCTACCGCCCATCGGATATCGCGACATACGGGCAAGCAGATAAGATCTGAGAGTATATATATATAGATGTATACAGACACAACCCCTGGAGCGCTATATGAACCGTTTTAGCGTCAGCTATATACATATATTTTCACCCGCCTATATATGTGAATTGGAGACTTTCCCCGACGTTCGATAGTGAGTTGGATCGCGGGTTCGTGTACATGTATTTGTATGTACTGTCAAAGACTCGAGAGAGTGTCGAGCGACGATAAGTCGAATTCCCAAACGGGCGGGTGTGGCGACCGGCCCGCGCCGGCCACCGGAACGAGTACCGCTATCTCCTGCTCTGACTGATGATGAAGCCTCTATCGAATTATTTTTCCATCATATCAAAAAAAAAAGCTTCTTATCCCTTTTTCATTTATTTTTTCAAAAATTCTAAAAAAAATTCCCCGGAGAAAATTTTTTTTCAAATCATCTAAAAATTCAGATAGTTTGATTCAAACAAATTTTTAAAATTTAATTCTTTATTGAAACAAAATTCCACCAATTATACATTTCAGTAACATCAATTCTCAAAAATTGAAATGCGCCTGATGGAAAGAATTTTTTAACATCATTGAAAATTGAGCTTAATAATAATTTAGGCTACTTGAGCAAGAAAAAAAATCCCTAATTTTTAAATCAAAAAATACCGTTTCTAGGGAAAAAGAAATGTTTCCGAAATAAAAGGGCATTTTATATTCGCATATATACTTGCGATGCATTATTTGTGCGCGCGATAAAAAAGTTGTCCTATTTTTAAGTAAATGTCACAGCTGTTCTTTTATATAAATGAGTTCGATACAATTAAAATTTATCGTATAATTGATCAGATAATATAAGGTTAACATAGGGGTAATTTCGTGAATCATTAAAAAATATGGTAAACCAGGCGTTTCTCGCAAAATATTATTCTTTTACAATATAAGAATGTAAATTTTTCAATGTCAGTGAAACTATTCTATAGCAATTATAATTGATAACAATTCTATAGCAAAAGAAACTGAAATACCGATAAAAAACAGTCTTAGTTTAAGAATGTTTTATACTTAATTGAAGTTTCTATAAAAAATCTCTTATAAAAATTATAGTATATACTGCTGTTCAAAGTAAAAACCTAGTAAGTCGCATTTGCCATAAGAGCGAAAGTCGAATAACAAAGCTAAGGGACGCTCGCCCTTATGGCAAATGCGAATTACTAGGTTTTTACTTTGGACAGCAGTAT
>JUFY01032583.1:18245-34549 GCA_001855655.1 Leptopilina clavipes
TTATTTCGTTAAAATTCAATTTTAATTTTAGTAACGGTGATGACTAAAATTCAAAAAATGAGTCTTAATTTAAGAAAATCTTTTCACTTAAATTATTTTTGATAATAACTTAAAGTCTGATACTATCCGAGATTCTGCAACGTTTGAATACACGTCATTTTCTAAAAGTTTAAAATCAAGCTCCTCCCCTCTTTGTAATGCTTCTCATGACTAAAGTGACAGTCTGCCGGACGACAGATGCTTATCCCAATTTTTTATAAAAAAAAAATAATAAAAATTGAAAAAATTTACGTCATTTCGTTCGTTTTCCTTAAAGTAAAAAATTACCTAAATTTCTCTCATTTTAAGCTCTATTTTTCCAAAGAAAAATGCAAAACACTGTTAATTTTGCCTTTGGAACTAATAAAAATAAGGCAAGACGTGATCGTGATTTCGACCGTGAAGTTCTACTTGAACAAGAGACCGCCCTCGTTAACGGCTCAATAAGCGCGCGAGGCGACAAAAAAAAGAAAAAAAAAGAAACGAGAAACGTTGACAATCGTCAAGTTTCCCAAGAACAGTTTTAAATATTTCAAGCAATACTGAAACAAAAAATTTACTGAAATTTCTAATAAAGAAAGCATTAAAATTCTGATAAGAATGTAGCGAAAAGGAAAAAAAATAAAACGTTAATGATAAAGAGAAACTGACCTGTAGATTGGATAAAAGTTTCACGAGATTCACAAAACACTAAATTTTTTTAGTTTAAAAATTTAGAACACACAAACTTTTCACAATTGGTCTGTTTATTATTTTTTTTTTTTTTGTCACACTTGACACACGATCTACACGCAGCGAGAGTTTCGCCAGTAGTGACAGGCAGAGGTGAGGGGAAGCACTCGTATCGTAGCACTCAGTTGACTCAGTGGCCAAGCGGTATCTCACCCGCGAAAAGCGTCGTCCCGCGATCAGGTGACAGTGGGAGCAATACAGCACACCACGAGTTACGGGCGAGACGAGATTCGTGGGAAGGGAAAAGAGAGAGAGAGAGAGAGAAAACGAGACTTGCGGATTGCAACGGCTTGGAAAGGAGTGAGTTGGGGCGCAATGAGAACAAGTGAAACAGCCAGAGAGGAAGAGGTACCGATGCGGCGCCGAGAGTGTTCAACAGCGAGAGTTGAGTGTGAGTCGGTTGAAATGAGAGAGAAAGAGAGAAACAGAGACGAGTACGAGGAACAAGGACCTCGTGAATAGAGGGAGGGGAGGATGAACGCGGTGCGCGGGAGTCACTCTGTATAGAAGCTCCCTGATCGCTTCTGAGTGCAAACGGTTCGGCGTGCGGTGGGACACTGGCGGCTTGGTTGAAACTGCTGCGGATAGCGGGTGGCGAGCGATACTCTACGGGACGGGACAGGCCGATCCAAACCGGGACCCCATCCGAGCGCGTATATATTCACTCTCTGCTTGTGTGTGCGCGCGTCGGTAGCCTTCTCGCACACAAATAGAGTAGTAGCTTGCCGAGCCTTGCTATAAGGCACGTTGCCACTCCAACTCACTTGTCCGCCCGCATATTCCAAGCTTTCGTCTCTCTTCCACTCCCCCTCCCCACTTTTTAACCCCCCTTCCCCTTTCCTACCCGCTACCGTCGCGTCAGCGATGCCGATGCTCTCTTCCGCAAGCGCGCAATACTTTCTCTCTCTCTCTCTCTCTCTCGTTTGCTCTTTCGATAGGAGCGAGTGAGAAAATCTTTCCTGTCTCTCTTCACCACGAGTTCTAGACATCCGACTCCCTCAATATTCACCGACCTTTCGTGTCTCACTCTATACCGCTCTCAAAGTCTAGTGTGTGTTCACTCGGGGCGTTCTCTTTTTATCGTGGTCCTCGTCACTCACACGCGCCCACAGTCGAGCGGTAGCATATCGTAGGTCCGCTTGCCTACCGGAGCATTTTAAAACCTCCCGAGAGGAGTGAGCCCGAAGGAGAGACCGACGAACGAGATAAAGAACGACAACGATAGTGTGAGCGAGAGGGGAATGTAACGGGTGTGCATTCAGTCTCTCTTTTTTACCATTCAATCGAAAGATATTGAAGATTTTATAATTGGAGATTAATAATTACAATTCTCTATATATGTCAAAAATTTTACTTTTTCTCTTTTTTTCAATGTTTCTGTATTATCATAATTTGGTAATAACTTTACATCTGGCGATTTTGTATATCTTACTGAATGATAGATTTTGACTTTTTACGTGAGAAAAATGATTAAAGGCGACAAAGGGAGGTATGCGTTGCGTCAAGTCTATTGTGGAAAGGGCCCAATGCTGATTCCACAGTGAAAGGTTACTGCAAGGCTGTTTCCGAATTAGGGTTTTTTGCATACTATGCAAGTATATACTTGCGAAGTATACACTTAACCATCCTTGTCTGGCACATATGTTTACGTGCACTAGACAAGGATGCTTAAGTATATACTTCGCAAATATATACTTGCCAAGTATGCAAAAAACCTCAGTTGGGAAACGGCCCAAGAACGGAACTTTTCGTTCCAAACTCTATAGTCCCCACTCCTCCGTGCAGTCGCTACGAAAAATCGTTCCGTTTCCACTGAGTGTGGAGTTAGCATTAGATTTAGTGTCCCATGACGGCGTAAAGTTTGTTTTACAATGAACCCATTAGGAAGTAGGCGTCTGACTTTAGGCGACACGTCGTAGGCTGATTCTACATTGGCTGCGAAAGAGTGAACATGAGCGTAAACATTGTATAATCAGCTTAATGCTAAAGTGCATGGGAACGTTTAACGTGACGTCAGACGTCCACATCCGAACGTGCTCATTGTAAAAACAACATACAAGCGTTGTCAAACAACGAAAACCACGTGAATGATGTACGTTATCACTTCCAAAAATATGAATAGCGGCTTGATTGAAATGAAAATGTAACTTTCAGAAGAAATAACTGACGTTTATTATTCGAGGTGAGCGCAATGCGGCCATAATAAAAACCAGCCAGTAAAAACGAATTTTCTTTTATCAACCTTGTATTTGTCTCTCAATATAAAATCATCCTGAAAAAGAAAATTTCCAAATTTCTGAAGTGTAAGTCTAAATGATATTAATATATAAGTAAAAATACTCCAACTACTAATTATTCCCCTCATTAAACGCTGGCTATGAGAAAAAAATCTTTGAACTGATAACAATCAAATGACGGGTTAAGCACGAAAGGGGGGAGGGGGATAAAATGTCACCATGCGGAATTTGACTTAAAAATTGTCTAAAGAAAAAAAATATATATAAAAAAAAAAAAACGTGAAAGACGAGAAAAAAAAAGTAGAACAAAGGCCGAACATTTAAAAGTCGGATAAGCTTTGAAAGCCACCCGTTACGTGAAAAATGCCAAGTATTGGAGGACAGATGTACGCAGCAGGAGGGCAGAACCCCATAACACCGGGCACGAGACAGTAATGGGGGGTCCTTCTCCATCTTTCTTGCCCCACGGTTTCTCTCTTTCGTCCACTTACGCATCCTCATATAGGCTGTACAGCAAAAGGGGTCCGGGGGATTATTAAAATAGAGGAGGGGATTTGAGGGGAAGGGAGGGGGGTGTGTTCTACTGTTACGGACTCGAAGCTCCGCACTACAGGAAACCGGTGCCCCATTTCCCTGTATTACTCTATCTCACTTTTGCCAACTTTCTCCAACCTCTTCCTCTCTCTGTCTCGGTCTTTCTTTACAAAAATTTAAAATTTTTAGAAATTAAAAAAATTTAATTTTAAAATTTATTTTTTGTATTTTTAATATACAAGAAAAATTGGAAATCATTTACCTGAATAATTTTTTGGGCTCTCAAATGATCCCTTTTCCATAAACACTGTAAAACCCAACTTTCCCTTGGCATCAGCATAATATTAATAATAAATTTCGAATTATTTTCCCTAGTCTCAATATTACTGGAATTAATGAAATTTCGAATTTTCTTTTTTCTCCGTCGTCTCAAATTAAGTGCATTGTCAAGTGATCCGGATTCGGAACTAATTTCAAAATCTGATTTCATAAATTCCTCGTCTGAAGAACTTGCTCCGTGAATTTTGTAAAATAATGCCTTCTTTTTGCGTCGTAGGGAAAAATTAAATTTTCCACTAACATTAATTTTTGCTTCCTGATTTTTTTCATTGTCATTGATTTCATTTTTCTTTATGAAATCATCACTAGTGAGAAATTCAAGTCTCCAATGAGCGTCAGCAATTGCATGGGAAAAATTCATTAATCTTTTATTAATCATGCTGATAAAATCATTATTTCTCTCTAATTTCCTGATTTCGAGTTCCATTGTTAAAATACAATTCTTTAATTTCTCTAATAATTCCCTTATTGTAAATTTATTAGCGGCAAAACCAAATTGTTTCTGTTCAATATTATCCAATGCTGATGTTGCTTTCTCATCATCCTCGGAACTTTTTTCACTATCGGCAAAATCCTCAAGTCGAAGGAATATTAATGAGAAAATATTCTCCATTACTTCGAGTCGTAATTCCAATGGTTTAATGTCACAAATTAATTGTTGCATTTCAATGAAATTCTTTTCAACTTCATTACGCTTTGAATTGTAATAATTTGAAGCGAGAATTCCTCTCAGTGCACTTAACATTGCACGATATGAATGAAAAGTATTTGATGCATCGTTCGAGTCTTTTAATAATTCTTGTACTTGATTGTAATTTTCCTCATGTAAATTGACACTTGATTTTAAAACTGTAAGTAGACAGGAATTTTGCAATCGTAGGAGAATTTTCTTCACGGAAAGTGTTTGTTGTTCTAATGATGAGAAATGAGAATTGAATAAATTTCGTTTGGATTCAAGAATCCAGTGGATTATTTTTAAATGCTGTTTCATTATTCCATTGGATTTGGAAAAAATGGAATTATTCGAATTTAAAGTACATTGCTCGTGAAGAAAATTTAAGGCGTGATAAATTTTCATATTTTTCTGCCAAGTCTCAATTGAAGTCATTATTGGAATGTGAGGGAGACTCGTGATGATATGAAACATTAATGATGGCCAGAGATTTTTTAATGGCTGACAGGAGAGTAATTTTTTTACCTTCTCATAGTCACCATTCGTTACGAAAGTGTTGCACAATTCCTTTAATAAAAAGTAATAATAATTAGCGAATTTTTGAAATTTTAAATTATTTTCTACAAAATTATAGTTAATTTTTAGAATAAAATGTTTATTTACCAAAATATCGGACAGCCAGTGTGATTTACGTCGGATAATTCTCATCGATAATTCCTTCGTATTAATGGAATATTTACCATTATTGTCATCATCATCATCAATGAAAAAAATAGCGTCGGCTATTTTTTCAGCGCTCTCATAACACGAGGGACTCTCGAAACGTGAGAATATTTTATCTAAAAATGTGTCCCATTCTTTTAAAAATTTGCCATTTTTTCGCGAATAAAGTGCAAGTTCAATTGCATCTGTATCGGAAAATCGTAGTAATTGTGGATAAAGCCATTTGATTAATTCATCTTCCTTAGTCTCGGTTAATTCGAGTTTTGATAAAATACACAATAATGTGGCGAGATTCTTTTCATTGAGTAGCAATTTTTTGTGATATAAATTCCTAACACAAATTTTCTCCTCCTCAATTTTGTCATTATTTTCATTGCCTGTTGCTTTTTGAATTATTGATTTCAATGCAATGGAATATAAATCCTGGATTATTTCATCCGAATAGGGAAATAAAGTTGGCCAAATGCAGAGTAATTGATTAATTAGCCAACAAGCGAGCGATGGATGATTTTGTAAATTATTTGACAAAAATTTCAAACTCTCTTGAGATATTTTCTTTGTATCTGCTGCATGATATTTTGAATTTGTAAGTGTCTGGAAAAGTTGGTTTAATTCCTGCAAAAAAAAATAATAAAGAAAAATTATTAATTTTTCAAGGGAAAAAATGTTTTTTTCTTTTTTTTAATTTTGAACTAGGAAAATTATGAAAAAGTTTTGTATTTATATAAAAATTTTACAGTCGAATTGAAATTTGTGTTTTTAAATTTCCAACAAAAGAGAAAACAAAAAAATAACTTTGAACCTGTTCCACGTGATCGGTAATTTGATCGTCAATTAATTTCAAGGTTGTCGCAAATTGAATGGACTCGAGTTCCTTTTGCACTTCCGCTGAATTTCCTTTATCGAGAGATAATAGAAGTTTATTACTAATCCACTTGATTTCATTTGAATCTTGTTTACTGCTATAAAAATATAAATTTATGTAAACAATTTTTTATCGCAATATGCGAGAGAAATACGACGTAAATTATTTCTGCAAATGGAAGAAATTCCCCCTCAAAAAAAAAGAAGGTCTAGATTAGTATAGTACAAAAATATAAAAAAGACTATTTTAAAAAATTAAAAAATAAATAAGAATAATTTTTAAAAGCACAAAGAATTAAATGTAAACAGAAAATTTTATTACTACTCCAATTAACGCAGTACTTTGAGGTAGCGGGCCATTTTTTACATAAATATATTCCGTTTCCTCAATCAAAATTTATACCTGACATATTGCGAAATTAAATTAAAAATTAATATAATATTATAGATGATAAATTTCGTTAAAAAGTAAAAAGAGATCTGATAATATTTTGGATTTTTCGTAACATGCGTGGAGACGAGTAGAAAATGAGGTTATGTTCGATGTAAACGAAAAAAAACACATCAAACAATAACAAAAACAAACTTACACTGTTGATGTAATTAATGTTCGTAAATTATTTATATCAATATTGGTGTTATTTTCTAAGGTGTTATTCTGAATTTCATTATTCAAAATTACAGATGCTGTGTACCATAACCTCGAAACAATGCACTTGTCAATTTCCAAGATTTCCAATTGTTTTGACATTTTTTCTGATTAGTCTCGTGATAAAATTTTCGTAAATAATACCACATAACTCATTTAGAAATTGTCCTTATTTTTTTAGAACAATCAAAATTTTGCACAATTTAGAGAAATATCGATGATTAAAATATATTTTGTAATATTAAAAAAGACGAGAGCACAAAATGTGCACTTTTGTTGACAGTGATGCATATTTCAACTGAAACGCACCCTATTGAAGCCTTGCACACTCACTTGTGCTCTCTTGCATCATGCGCTTATTATGCACGTGTCAAAAGTATTATAATTTATGTATTATTCCCATAATAATAATAATAATATTAATAATAATAATAATTAAGTAACAAATGTCAGTAGTCGTATTGATTCATTTAGTGATAAACAGGAAATAAAACAATAAACAAAATTGCATTGGAATTCCAAAGTCTTCTTTGTTATTGTTCGCATATGGGTCATTCCACATAAAATTTACAGTGAACGATTTTTTATTTTCTTATTATTTATTTATTATTTAGTTTATTAATTTAATGAATAAACATACTAAAAGCTTTATAGAATTAATTTGGATATATTATATTATTTTTATCGTATTTTATTATTATTATTATTATTATTATTATTATATTATTATTGTTGTTATTATTCGAAATAACAATTAAATAATATTATTGTTATTTTCGAACAATAAGAATAACATTTTAAATGTTACTTCTCAAGGTAATTATGATAAAAAAAACTAAAATTGAGATATTATTCAATTAGTTTGTTCAAATTATCTTGAAAAATACAATATTGTTTATAATTATTTATATTTATTAACAATTGACGAATTTGACAATTTAAAAATAAGCGCGCTTTTCTTTATCAAGAAGCATGTGCAGTAGTTTTATTTGCGAAACCGCCTTAATATTCTGGTAATTATTTTTATCTTGGAGGTTGGCACTTCTGCTTATAACCGTTGATGCGCAATTGTTGTTGTGTTTGAGATAAGAAAATTATAAATTAATAATTACCGTAATTATATTGTTTAGTTGCTTTTTAGTAGAAAGTATATTTTCCCTAATTGACAGGTAAATTTTCACCTCCATATTTTTATTTATTTTACATTCTCATTATTATGAAAAATTATTTTTTATCTCATTAAAAAGTGCAAAAATAAAAATAGTCTCGAACTTTTTTTATACTGCTGTTTTATAATAGAGAAAAACAGTTGTGAATAAAATGATTTAGCAATTGAATATTAATATATTAATTAAGATGATTTAAAATAATTTTTTATTTATAATTTATGTATTATTTATAGACATTTATTTATTTTTTAACATTTTAAACAATTGAACGTTGCATTTAAATGAAGAATAATACAATTTTCTGACGCAAGAAAAGTTTGTCCATTTCTAGGTTATGTTACCTAATTCATCATTTTTTATTGATAGAAAATGTAATTTTTATTTTAAATACAAATTTTAATTGTTTAAAGTGTTTGAAAATTAAATTATTTACCCTTCCACCATATTTACAATTTAAATTGTTTATTTTTTAAATCAAAATGTATGAAAATATGGATGAGTTGAACTAACTTTTTGTTCCGATTGTTTGTCGGATTCTTCCACATAAATAAGAATCGAATCAAAATTATTTTTTCAATTCGGTAACGGAATGTTTTTTTTATTATTTTTTATTATTTATTTGTTTCATATTTTTTATTTTCAAATTTCAGTATTTTAACAAACTAAATTTACATTAATTTTAATTATAAATTTAACTTAATTTCAGTAAAGTTTTAACACACACGAAGATAATAATAATAAAACAAAGAATTTATACACTGAAAAAAAATTTATTTTTTATTTGATTATTGTATCAAATAAACTTTATTTGAATCAACTAAAAATTTATTTGTATCAAATAAATATTTATTTAAGTCAACTAAATAGTATTTGTATCAAATAAACTTTATTTGAGTCAAATAAATATTTATTTGTATCAAAAAAACCTTATTTGAATCAACTAAATATTTATTTGATACAAATAGATATTTAGTTGATTCAAATAAATATTTATTTGATTCAAATAAATATTTATTTGATAATTGACAAATAATCCATTATTTGAATCAAATAAATTTTTTTCTCAGTGTAATCGGTAGAATTTAATGAACAGTTCGACAAAAAATGCAAAAATTGCAACCGCGTGACCTAAGATAAGAATCCAGATTAGAATCAATAAAGTCGATTGATTTGTCATGAGACTGATTTCGGTTGTTTTTGTTTTAACTGATGAGAATAAATCTCTAAACCATTTTTCTTTGAGACCATACTGTGTTATTCGATTCATATTCTTCTCAAATTGAAAAGCACTGGGAAAATTTGGCTCCATCATTATTGTTTTTGGTGTTTCCATAAACACCTCAGGTACAATTTTAACCATCGCAAAACCCTCATTCGTCACATATTTATCGACAGCACTCTCTAAATGTGAATTAGTAAGAATTTTAACTAATTTGAATTAGTGACTCACTTTTTGCTTTTGAATTAGTTAAAATTTACTAATAAATTAGTAGAAAAAATTTTTTTTACTATTTATTAGTAAAATTTAACTAATTCGAAAGCAAAAAGTGAGTCACTAATTCAAATTAGTTAAAATTTTTACTAATTCAAATTTAGAGAGCAAGTTTTGCAATTAATTCCTTTAAAATACAAGTGACATTTTTATTACATGCAACCATTCGAATGCAATTTTGCTCATTGGAGAATATACGCGTTTTTCTCAATAAATCCTTTATAACTTCATCATTGTCAAGTGCTGCCGCAGCTTCAATACCATTTGGACTGAAATAAACAGCAAGATTCGATTTATTCACATCAATTAAATTTGAAAGTACATCTTCTTTTTGCACCATTATCACAGTGTCAGTCAAGAGGGAATAAATCTCCGACGAAAGAATCATAAAGCCAAAAACAATGAATGGTAGGAAAATTCGATCCAAACTGTTTCTCAGATCTTGACGAATGCCAATTCCAAGGAGCATTTGATAAATGTTGAAAATTTGCCAAAAATTGAGATTTAGTCGTACAACGTGAACAGTTAGGCAGATGAAAATTATCAGGGATATTGTTATTGAGGCGAAAACAAGGGACGTTGTTGTTATTGAAAAAAATTTGTTCGATGATCTTTTAACTGGTACCAGCATGAAGTAACGAAGATTTTCGTTTTCAAAGGCAAATGTATTGACGTACTCGTCACAGCCGGATGGAATTATCAGAGAAGTTGTAAAAAAGTGGAATTCATTGCGATAGAGTTTGTTTAGTATACCAGTGGATTTATTTATTTTGCAGGAAGCTCTGCCAATTGGTGTGCCTGGATAGGAAATTTCTGAAACACTGAAATTCTGTATCTTTGAGAGTAGTTGGCGCAAATTTACCTGTAATCCAGAAACCTTGACCGTGTGACCAGAGGAATTGCTTTCGAGATTCACGTACGGCCAACTGTGTGCAGATGCAACTTTCATCTCGAATCCCTTGAGATTATTCAATTTGTTTGGAAATATCAATTCTTTGCTGGAAAATTGCTTCTTGGTGTAGATTTTGTCGAACGGATTGAAATAATGCAGCATTGGGAGATTATTTTTCCTAGGGAGTAAAATTTCACCTGAGGAGTAATTTTTTGGTAAATTTTCCATCATCAGTTGAAGAATCGTCAGATCTAGAATTCTTCTAGACCAGGCGAAATTAAGTAATTTCTTGTGATTGATGATGACGTTTCCTTGGTGTAAAATCATCAAACAATGGGGATGAGTCGCGCCTATGGAAATTTTTGCCATAAAATCGAGAGGATCGTTTGGATTTGTTTCTTGTGAGAGAATTGTTAAAAATCGAGTCGTTGATTGAATACTCCTTGATGCTACCAATTTTTCAATATCCTCTGATCTTTTTTCGAGATAATTAATCAATTGGAATGATATTTTGCCTGCTAAACTTTGTAGAATTTCTTCGAGTATTTTTCCATTTGTCTTCCGATCGATCATGACTATCGTTTGAAAAGTGTTAAATTCACGTTTCCAGATTTTATCGAGATCTTGTATCCAAGTTTTGGCATTTTCTCCTCTATTGGTGATTAATATAAGGAGAAAAATTAAAATTCTAGTAAGGTAATACATTTTTTGTAAAAACAGGAAAGTAATTTCGATTTCCTATTTTGTTTTTGCAAGAATATGTTGTATTTTCGATTCTGTTTGAAGGTTTTCTGTATATTGTGAGCGTTATTTGCTATTTCCTAGGAACTGTGGGTAAATATTACGATTCTCTTTAATATTTTCCGATAGTTTATTATTTTATTTTATTACTTTGCCATTTACTTGAAGTAAATATTGTATACAAAGGCCTTGATCGACTTTAAGGCTTAATAAGTCGTTTTAGTCGAATTCGAGAACAAGAAAAGTAAAAAAATTCTCTTTTTTTTATATTAATGAATTTAATTTGTAATGAAAAATTGTTTGTAAATTTTTGGTTATTTTATACTTAAAGAAGAATACAATACGATTACATTTTGATATGCGAAAGTTTTTTCCAAGTACACTAGAATAGGAAATATTATTTACAAATTACAATTAAATGTTTTCTTAACAGCCACTAGGGAAGAATTATTGTTAAACAGTTGAATTGAAATTGCTTTTTCTGTTATTAAATAGCAGATTAAGACTTTCAGTTTTAGGGAAAGAAATTTTTCCTTTATTAAACTAATTACAAGTCTGAAATTAAATTAACTTCTAATGATATATTATTTCCCCCTGGATTCGATTAACAGCTCGCAAAGAAATGCGACAATTGAAAGAGAATGGCCAAGAACAAGGATCCAAATTAAAACCACCAACAGAGTGGATTGATTTTGCGTGAGACTAATTGTTGATGATTTTTTCGTTCTTGTCGAGATGAATAAATCCCTTATCCATTTTACCTTGAGACCCGTCTGTGTGATTCGATTAATATTCCTCTCGAATTGAAAAGCACTGGGAAAATTTGGTTCCATCATCATCGAATTTGGCGTCTCCTTAAACACCTCAGGTAGAACTTTAGTCACCGCATGACCTACTTTGGTAAAATGTTGATCCACTATCATAAACGCGTCAATTTCCCTCAAGAGACATGTCGTATTCTGATATTCGAGTAACCAAGTAAAGCATAATTCACCTCCAAGTGAAATAAGAGTCCTCTTCAATAAATCCTGAATAACTTTGTCATGATCCAGAGCCGAGGCTGCAATCTTATCATTCCGGAACATAATCGGTACGAGATTCGATCTGTTCACCTCGTCCAATGTTGAGAAGACTTTTTCCGACATTACCTGAATTTCAATATTCGTTAGCAGTGAATACAATTCAGATGATACTATCATGAAACCGAAAAAAGCAAACGGGTAGAAAATCCGATCCGAGTGTTTCGTAACATTTGATGAGATGGGAATTCCCAGAAGCATTCTAAATATGTTGATGATTTGCCAAAACTGTTGGTTCATCCCAAGAAGGCGGACAATGACACAGATGAAAATTATCAGACAAAGGGTTGATAATCCAATAGCAAGGGATCTTGTCGTGATGGATAATTTTTTATCATCGGTTCTTGTAATCGGCACAAGTAGCATCAATCTGTAGTTTTCATTTTCGAACGCAAACATATTGACGTACTCCTTGCAACCTGAAGGAATTACCAGGGAATTGGTGAAGAAGTGAAATTTACCGTGGTATAGTTTGTTGATCATTCCAGTTGATTTGTTCCTCTGGCATGAAGCGTAGCCAATTTGTACTCCGGGATAGGATATTTCCCTCACTTGGAAATTCTGCATTTGCTGTAAAATACGACGTAAATTCATCTTTAGTCCAGAAACGGGAATTTCATATCCAGAGAGATTGCGTTTTGTGATTACGTAAAATGGACTTCTAAATGTAACGACCTTCATTTCGAATCCATGTAGATCGTTCAATTTATTCGGAAATATGATTTCTCCGGGGGAAAATTCCTTTTTTGTATAACTTTCGTTGTAGGGATTAAAGTAATGCATCGTTACGAAAGTATTTTGGCTCTCCTGCATTAATTTTTGGCTCAAAATCGAAATGTTCTTTAATGTATTATTTTTCCCTATGTCCAGAATAGTTAGATCCAAAATCCGTTTCGACCAGGCAAAACGAAGTAATTTCTTCCGATTGATGACGTTTTCTTGCTGGAGTAAAATCATCAAACATCGGGGATGCGTTGCACCGCCGGATATATCCGCTAAATAATTTAGATGATCCCTTGGATCTGTTTTGTCGGAAAGAATTGTTAAAAATTGCGTTGTCATTTGTATACTTCGGGAAGCAATTGATGTCCGAACATTGTCTGCTTTTACCTGTCGAATATTAATTACTTTCGATGGAACATTCGCGACCGTAAATTTTAAAATTTCCCCAAAAATTGCGTCAGTTTTGTCATTTTGTTTCTGATCGATCGTAACTATTGTTTGAAATTTATGAAAATTTTCCCTCAACTGTTTCTGAAGATTTTGTATCCAATTTGTACTTTCTGCATTTTCTTCCTTGCTTCTTTCTGTTAATATCAAAACAAAACAAAAAATTTTTAGGTATAAATTATTCTTATACATATTTCCATATTATTAATTATCTAGATTTTGATTTTTTGGAATTATTTTGGTTTCGATATCAAATAGATATTCAAATTTATATTATTGTTTATTTTCGTATTTACACTGAAGAGAAATTTTGATTTTAAGTCTGAATTTTTCACCATGAAAGGCAAATTTTTGACTTTAGTTTAGTTGCACATGTTTCCTAATTTCAAATATTTCTTTTCCTTGTACAAAAAAATGTTTATAAAAATGTTTTTCTTTGAATTATGTTCTTTTACTATTTACTTGTAGCAATAATTTTTTGTAAAATAATGACTTATTTAATTTTTCTCTACATTTGTAAATTTATTCTGAAATAAGGAAAGAATGCGAATCAATATTATTTTCAGATCGTTTTCTCTTTTATGTTTTATGTAAATAGATTCAATTGTACGTTTTTATTATTTGCATTATTGAAAGTGGAAACTAAAGGAAAAAATATTTCAGAAATCGATACATTTTTATCTGGGTCAGCTTTTTCTGGTTGATTGTTATTATTGTTGGGAAAATAGAAAATGAATTTTCAATTTTGCTGCAAAAATGAAAAATAATTACTCACCTGTATTCACTGCTGTTGCTCTTCTTCTATTCTGAAATCGAAATTTCTATGATGAAATGGAATCTTTAAATGGAATCGTTTCTCTGAAAATTTTTTTAGCATCAGTTCCCCCAAAAATGCAATAAGTGATGCTCCAAAGCCAAGTGCAAGAACCCAATACAAAATCACCAACAAAGTGGATTGACTTTTCATGAGACTAATTGTTGATTTTTTCGTTCTTGTCGAGGTGAGTACATCTCTAATCCACTTTATTTTTAGACCATATTGTGTGATGCGATTCATATTCTTCTCGAAACGAAAAACACTGGGAAAATTTGGTTCCATCATGATTGTTTTTGGTGTTTCTGTAAATGCCTCTGGTAAACTTTTGACAATTGCGTGACCCTCATTGGTCAAGTATTTCGCAGCAAAATTCTCGGCATTTATGTCGCCCGTGAGGCATGTGACATTTTGATAATCGACAAGCATTTGAATACAATGTTGTATATTGGGAAAAATACGTGATTTCTCGAGTAAATCCTTAATAATGTCATCATTGTCAAGTGCTAAGGCAACATCCATATTATTGACGCTCATCATCAGAATAAGATCCGATTTGTTCAGATCGTTTAATGTAGAGACGGCATCTTCCGTTTCTTTCATAATTACAACGTCTGTGAGAAGTGAGTACAGTGCAGACGACAGGAACATAAAGCCAAAAAGAGTAAAAGGCAGGACAATACGATCTAAATTATTCCTCACAATTCGCGGTACGGAAAATCCCAATAACATCTGTAAAATGTGGAAAAATTGCCAAAAATGTGGATCGAGTCCGATAATATCGATACTTAGATAAATGGAAATTATCAAGCAAAGAGTTAATAGTCCTTCACCAAGGGCTGTTGTCGTGACGGAAAAAACACTCCTATTTGTTCTTGTAATCGGTACAACCAAAATGTATCGGAAATTTTCATTCGCGAACGCAAAAGTATTGACGTACTGCTTGCAACCTGATGGAATTATCAACGGATTGGTGAAAAAGTGAAATTTGCGGCTGTAGAGTTTGTTAATAATTCCAGTGGATTTATTCCTCTGGCATGAGGCTCTACCTATTGGAGTTCCTGGATAGGAAATTTCCGAAATATGGAAATTTTGCAATTCTGATAAAACTTGACGAATTTCTATATCTGGACCTGAAGCATTAACAGTGTGGCCAGAAAGATTGCGTTTCAAGGTGACAAATAAGGAACTTTGGACAGAAGTGACTTTCATGGTGAATCCCTTGAGATTATCCAATTTGTTTGGAAAGATCAATTCTTTGCTGGAGAATTGCTTCCTGGTGTAGATTTTGTCGAACGGATTGAAATAATGCAGCATTGGGAGATTATTTTCCCTAGGGAGTAAATTTTTCCATGAGGAGTAATTTTTTGGTAAATTTTCCATTAGTTGAAGAATCGTCAGATCTAAAATTCTTCTAGACCAGGCGAAATTAAGTAACTTCTTGTGATTAACGTTTCCTTGGAGTAAAATCATCAAACAACGGGGTAGGGTTGCGCCGCCGGATATGTTAACTAAATATTTTAAAGAATCCTTTGGATCTGTTTTGTCGGAAATGATTGTTAAAAATTGTGTCGTCAATTGAATACTTCTGAAAGCTATGGAATTTCGAACATCATTCGATTTTACCTGGTGATGAATGTTGATTAGTTTCGATGGTACCACTGCAACGAAACTTTGAAAAAGTTCTTCGACAATTTTATCATCATTTGTTTTCCCCTCATCCATAATTATTGTCTGGTAGGTGTTGAATTCTCGTTTCCATGTAGTTTGAAGATCTTTAATCCAGTTCGTAGCTTTGATGTTTAGTAGCAGAAGGACTAGAATTAGTAGATTTAGTAAGCAAACCTTAGGAGACATTTTTGAGACGCGCAATACTGTTACACCTACGGCAGGTGAAAATATTCTGCTTTCGATATCTTTTTTCTTCGTAGTAAAGCATTTTTCTGTATTTATTTACTCAATCTGTTGTATTACTTTTCTAAAAAATTAAAGATAAAGAGAAAGCTTTTTATCTTTAATTTTTTAGAAACGTTTGTATTTTGTAATACATATTACTAAAGGGGAAAAAAATAAGCAAGGTCGGGTTTTCCACTTTTTATCGAAATGGTAAAATATCTACTATTCGATTAGTTTTGTAAATTTTAATCCTAGAGCTAC
>JUFY01032583.1:34569-48385 GCA_001855655.1 Leptopilina clavipes
ATCGGAGACTTAGGGAATAAATTTGTGTGTACGCTACTGGGACTTATGGGTTAGGTCTTTAAACGCCAAACATTATCAATGGCGCAACTTGAGTACCGACAGTTCAGTAAAAATAGAAGTGAAAATAGGTATGTTTCTTTTTTACGTCGCTGTATACAATATTAAAGAAGATTGTTTCCCCTTGTATTCGATATTAACAGCTCGCAAAGAAATGCAACAGTTGAAAGAACAAGACCAAGAATAATGACCCAGAGTAAAATAATCAACAGAGTGGACTGATCTTGCATGAGACTAATTTCTGCTTTTGTCGTTGCCTTCTTGAAAAATAAATCCTTCATCCATTTTACCTTGAGACCCGCTTGTGTGATGCGATTAATATTCCTCTCGAATTGAAAAGCACTGGGGAAATTTGGCTCCATCATGATTGAATTCGGCGTCTCCATAAACGCTTGCGGTAAAACTTTAATTACCGCACGACCATCTTTCGTCAAGTGATTTGCTGCTTTCGCTATAGCGTCAGTTTCCTTAAACAAACACGTCGCATTTCGATATTTCACCAACATTGGTTCGCAATATCGACCCAATGGTGAAGTAAGTGTCTTCTTCAATAAATCCTGTATTATTTTCTCCTGATCGAGCGCTGAAGCGGCATCAATATCATTAGCATACATAATCGGCACCAAATCCGATCTGTTCACCTCGTCCAATGTTGAGAAGACTTTTTCCGTCTTTACCTGAATTTCAATGTCCGTCAGCAGTGAATACAATTCGGATGAGACAAGCATAAAACCGAAGAAAACAAACGGAAAGAAAATTCGATCCCTGAGCTTTGTGATTTTAGGTGAGACGGAAAGTCCCAGGAGCATTTGGAAAATGTTGAAGAGCTGCCACAATTCTCGATTGAGGTCAAGTAGGCGAACGATGAGACAAATGAAGGCAATGAGACAAGTGGTTGATATTCCAATCATAAGGGACGTTATTGATAGTATTTTATCATCAGATCTCGTAACCGGTACAAGAAACATACATCTGTAATTTTCATTCTCGAACGCAAATGTATTGACGTACTCCTTGCAACCTGATGGAATTATCAACGGATTAGTGAAAAAGTGGAATTTACCGTGATAAAGTTTGTTGAGCATTCCAGTTGATTTGTTAATCTGACACGAAGCCTTGCCTATCGGAAAACCTGGATAGGAGACTTCTTGCACTTGGAAATTCTGCATTTGCTGTAAAACCCTACGTAGATTGAACTTTAATCCGGCAACTGGTATTTTCTGACCAGAGATCTTGCGCTCCACTGTGACAAAATGCTGACTCTCTAAAGTAACGACTTTCATTTCGAATCCATTGAGATTGTTCAATTTATTCGGAAATATGATTTCTTCGGGGGAAAATTTCTTTTTTGTGTAACTTTCGTTGTAGGGATTAAAGTGATGCATCGTTACGAAAGTATTTTGGCTCTCCTGCATTAATTTTTGGCTCAAAATCGAAATGTTCTTTACTGTATCATTTTTCCCTATGACCAGTATAGTTAGATCCAAAATCCGTTTCGACCAGGCAAAACGAAGTAATTTCTTCTGATTGATGACGTTTTCTTTCTGTAGTAAAATCATCAAACATCGGGGATGCGTTGCACCGCCGGATATATCCGCTAAATAATTTAGATGATCCTTTGGATCTGCTTTGTCGGAAAGAATTGTTAAAAATTGCGTTGTCATTTGTATACTTCGAGAAGCAATTGATGTCCGAACATTGTCTGCTTTTACCTTTCGAATATTAATTACTTTCGATGGAACATTCGCGACCGTAAATTTTAAAATTTCCCCAATTGCATCAGTTATGTCATTTTGTTTCTGATCGATAGTAACTATTGTTTGAAACGCGTGGAATTCTTGTTTTATGTACATCTGAAGATCTTGCATCCAATTCGTAGTTTTATGGTTTTCTTTGCTACCTTTTGTTAGCGTTAGTACCAAAAAAATATTTTTAAACATATACATAGATTTTTAAGCATATTTATAGACATTTTTCTCATACTTTTTGTTGTTCTCATGGCAACTTTAGAAATGGAATTTTAATTTTACAAAAGCGTTTTCTTTTTTCTTCTCTTAAACTATTTATTTGTCCGAAGGTGAAGGCTTTACAATTATTTTCTAATTTTCTTTGATAGTAAATATTGATAAAAGAAAAAAATGTAGTATTTTTTCGTCATGAAACATTATGGCTATGTATTTTCTGATAATAAAAAAATATACAGATATTTTTCTATAATATTATTTTGGTAAAGAAGGGAAAAAATTATTGTAAATAGAGGAGAAAAAAAGATAGATTAATATTTTTCCAAAATAAGTTTTCGGGTGTAATAAATACGAATTACTTGTAATTTGTAAAAACAGTTTATAAAAAACTATTCTTTAAAAATAAAAATTTCATGAACAGGTTTTCTTTTCAACGATTTTCGTTAATTAAAATCACATATTTTTATCTAAAGTGTTACATATAAAGTTTATATGTATTTCTATCCAAGGTTTCCCCCAAATTCTGCTCAAAGTCTCAAAAAAAAAAAAAAAAAAAAAAAACATTCAAACAAACAAATTATGTACATTAGTGTTTCAATTCTATGTATACATATGTAAATGAAATTACAAAAAACAAAATTGGACAAAGAATGTCCGGTAAAAAAAAAAAATCAGTCTTGTAATCCAACAGTACAATATGTACACTATTTTTAAAAAATGCAAAGTTCATTTGAAATATACATATATATAAACTTGTTAATTAATAATAGTAATAATAATAATAGTAAAAGAAACAAAAAATAGATTTGTATATTTGTTGTTGGATTTTCTTTCTTTCTTAAATTCTTTTAAATGTCTTTCTTTATTTGATTGTAATTTACTAAATTAATGTCGCGTATCGTCTATCAGTGTAACTATACAAAACGATTGCTGGACGATTTTTTTCATTTCGCACTTCACGTACTTCCTCACAGATGCGCTTCAAGTATTCTTTTTGGCGAGGGTATCTGTAAAATTAATGTTTCTTTTTTATTACCATAACATTTTTTTTCAAATGAAGAAAATATATTATTTTTTTTATATTAATTTTAAAAATAATTTTATTAATATTAGCAAATTGTAGATAAATATTGCTTGGATGGTAATTAATTTTTAAAAATCGATTTATATTTTTAAAGGGTCTATTGTTATTTCTTTGAGACGATTATCAATTTTCTCCGGTTATAATTAACTTTAGGGAAATAATTTTTCAATACTCACAAATCTATCACGACTTGAATACTTTTGTTATAGAGATTCTCGTCTTCGTCAATTTCCACGTAACTTGTGATTGATCGGACTATATACATTTCGAGAGAAACGACAAACACTTGCACGGTAATCTGAAAATAAAGAAATTAATTAGAAAATTATCGTAAATTTTGTTTTGAAAAATGTAATTTTTTGGCTAATTTTTCTTACTTTTGGTATCCTCTGCAAAAGCGGTGACATTTGAGTGAGAATATAATTCTTGCAACTTCGTTTCGCAATTCCGGACAATTTGTCCTTTTCGTGAAATAAAAAATTAATGTTAACATTCGGCGACACATATGTTGAGACCTCATTGTTTGTGTTTGTTTTACTATCGGAACGATTGAGCGAAGGCGATGATAATTCCATTTGCTTCTGAAGATAGTCGGTGAGTTCGTTGATATTAATTTTCCTCTCGAGAAAACGATCCTTCTCCCATGTGTGCACCATTAAAATTCCCTTCTCACCGCTTTTTAGCATAATCACATGATCGATCATATAATCGAGACAAAAGTCCAATACCTCCTCGACGCTCGTGAAATTTTGTGCATTCACACGAAAATCCAATGACCAAAGTTCCCTGAGTACTTCGGCCTGTTCACGTCGTCTTATTGGCTCACCGCCAACGCAACACACGACAATATCAATCACTGATTTACTACTTTCGTTGCGTGTCTCTTGATTTTGTGACAAGTCATCAACAATGGAAATCAATTTGTCCAGCGATATACTTATCCCGACGCCAAATTGCTGTAAATCATCGCCAGTTCTCGATGTACTTTGCAAAACTTGATGAAAGGTTGACAATAGTTTGTCATATCGTCCGCCAGCTGCGATTACATCTTGACCACCTTTACGTCGATGACGTTTCGATTCACGTGATATTATTTGATAAATTATTCCACTGTGCTGTTCAATATTGTGCACTAGCAAAGGAACCACCGTAATTGGCCACTGAAAAATTCAAAAAGAATTTTTATGATCCAATGAGATCTGAACGTTCAAATGAAGGAAAATATTTTCATTAATTAATTACCGACTGCAGAAAAAAAGTAAAGAAAGGTAAATTAAACTTTATGATAGAAGAAATAAAAAAATGTCGTTTATTTGAACGTTCAGAACTTTAGGTACCTTGACTCCGAGTGTTTCGACATTTTCAATGACGGTTTCAATTTCACTGAGACCCTCTCGTGCCAAAACGGCTGCGTCACCCTTTCGTCTTGTGATATTCTTCAAAATTCCCGCAATTTTATCAACTGTGCTCTCTGTTTCGAAAATTTGAAACAAACTCTCCATTGCTTGATCCGTGAGGCACAGACTAATAAAATGCGTCTTTACTTGAAATCGAGAAATTTTTCCATTACGCGCATCGCCTAGAATTGAATAAATGTCCTGATATTTTTCCTCCTCGATGCCACAGTACATTAAAACGGCTTGCAACAATGATGTATGATTTAGACGAACGGTGAAATTTTTGTCATTCAATTCGAGAATTTCCGCTGTTATTTCCCAGACAATTGATATCATTTCGGCCTCCTCCATTAAATTATTTCCAATTGGACTAATAACATCGAAGGCACATTCATACAATTCTCGTGGATGTAGACCGTGAATCTGAAATTATAATATTTATATACAAAATTTGAGAATTTCTAGTAAATGTAAATTATCGGATTTTTTGAATTACCTTAGTTTCGCGAAAAACTCGTTCAATCGCGAATCTTTTTAATCGATGAATATTATTTTTCACCACGTATCTTGCAAATGGAACACGAACATCGTACGGTAGGGAAACGATATTTCCACTTTTTGTCGCAACCTTAACGCAGGACTCGGTGTAACTTTGTGTACAGGCGGAATTTGGCATTAGAAATGGTGACGCTAGGCAAATTCCTCCGTGTTTTTGGAAAATTTTCATCACCTTTGATTTTACACTCTCTTGAATTAATTGAATTCTCGGAACTAGTGAATTGACAATTGCTTTTGATGTTAAATTCATGTCGAATGTTATATCCTCAGCGGGTGTATATTGGGAAAACCAACACGAAACAATGTCCTTGTAGGCTTTACTTTGTTTATTGGAAATTGCGTGTTTCAACATTT
Source organism: Leptopilina clavipes (assembly GCA_001855655.1). NCBI lineage: Eukaryota > Metazoa > Arthropoda > Insecta > Hymenoptera > Figitidae > Leptopilina > Leptopilina clavipes. The sequence goes on from JUFY01032583.1 coordinate 39,984, forward strand.
CTTGGAGTTCGGCTTGTTCCAATTGCGGTGGTGGTAGATAATCCGAGGCTAGAAGTTCCTGGGATGATGGCCTTTGTGTTGAATCGTGATTCAACAACCATCTGGAAAGAAAGATTCTCTTAATTCTTAATTACCAAGACAACTGTGAAAATACCTCAGTCTTTAGAGAGAAGAAGAAAGAAAAAAATGCCTAAATAGAAATTGTACCTTAGGATATGAATTTGCTTCTCCATATCAGCTTCATTCATGTCATCAGGGAAAATAATTTCCTGAGAACGAACGTTTAGTAATACTTTGGCTCTTTCCATGCCAGTTGCCAGGGGCTTGTAACACATTTCGAAAAAAATTATCCCCAAACTGTAAATATCGACTTTTTTATTATAAAATGCTTTTGAAGCTTTTGTACTCAATTCGGGTGCTGCATACAAAGCCGTTCCCACTTGTCCTGTTAATGAACCCAATTCATCTAAATCACCATTTACACCTAAAAAGCAGAAGACAATTTAATCCATACAGTGAAATTAAATTAATCAAGATTGAAATTATAATTAATTACATTCTCATCAATAATGAGAAAGTATTTTTTAGTTATTTTTCACCTTTGTCAATAATTTGACTATCACGATCGGTATTGTCCACAGTTTGTACAAGCGTCGAGAGTATATTCGTTGTGGCGAGGCCAAAATCGCCAATTTTCACATGATCCTTACTGTCGAGAAATATATTAACTGGTTTTAAATCTCTGTGAATCATTCCCTGTCGATGTATGTGCGCAAGACCTTCAGCAATCTCGCGAAACAATCGCCAAACACGACTCTCGTCCTCATGTAAACCGTTATCAATTGCCGTTCTTAATGTCGATTTTTCGCAAAATTCCATTTGTATATACATATATTGAATTTCCCTCAAATTCGAAATATCCTCGTTTTGTTGCTCGATTTGTCTATGTTCGGATTCTTTGTTCGAGGAAATTGAATCAATTTCATCGGCGGTGCCAACTTTTTCAAATTCGATACCATCGGAGGAATTCTCGACACTTCCTACTCCCATTCTGGGGAAAAATTGTTTTTTGGTTTAGAATATTAGGTTATATCTAATATCGATATGTTTCCCTAAGGGAAAATATACTTACATGAAAGCCCAATCTTCGTCACTGTCACTAGAATCGTCTTCTTCGCTGTCGGCGGTTAATCCTACACTTGCTCTCGACTCGTAGGAAACATTCCACTCGACGTCGTGAATTGGCGGCGCTAATTTCTCAATTTCCGCAACGCCCAATTGCTGGAAAATTTCATTTTTTGCAAATTTTGAAGAAAAGATCGAAAGTTGGGATTTGAAAGTTAATTTAATAAACTTACGTCAACAATGTCGACGTGCTCCTCATCACTGGGCAAATTCGATGGTGTATCATGGGGTGTTGAATCCGAACACAATGCACGATCCTCGAGTGTTGCGCTCTCAATCCAAGAATTATAATAACGGACAACATTCTCATGATGTAGTCGTGATAGTAATTTAACTTCGCGTGTAATTTTTCTATTGAGTTGCTTATTCTTGGGATTTAATTTAATACGTTTTATCGCGTAAATACAACCGTCGAGTTTATTTTTCACCTTAAGGACATCGCCGAATGCGCCTTTACCCAACCATTTTAATATTGCAAATTCATTTTGAATTCGTGAATGTGTGCCAAATGTCGATGGATATAAATTAACAGCTGTTAATGGTTCTTCTGAATCGGAATCATCATCGTCATTGTCACGATTTTTACCCGGTGACGATAATCCACGTTCGAGGGGCGAACGAATGAAATTATGCTCCAGTAATTGTTCCGTTGACCAACGACTTCGTTCATCTTTCATCAGACATTTCGACAAAAAGTCCTTTAAATTGGCCTAAAATATTTTCCATTTGGTTAATAAATTTTGTATGGGAATTTAAAGAATAATTCAATAGTTCAGATTTTCACCTAAAAACCTTTTTTTTTGGGATTATAAAAATAATTAATTACCTGTAATACTGATTCCAATTCTAATTCTTTCTCCGAAACGATGTAACCTTTTATCAATGAAAATATCAAAATACCGAAACGATAAATATCCAATTTTTTCCCACTTCTTCCCTGAATTATTGGAAAATCATTTTCTAGTTTTGATAAACGACTGGCTTGATAAATATCCGAGAGTCGTTTATCGAGGGAATAATCGGACAGTTTAATAACTCCGGAACGATCAATGTGTACACTTGTATCACGAATATCCTTGTGAACGACATTATTGTCATGTAAATAATTAAGCGCTGAGAGAATGCCCATTGCCAAATGACGGAGCATATCAATTCCAACGGGTGTATTGTCTGTGAAAAAATACGAACACGTCGTTCCCACCTGAAAGGGAAAAATTTTCTTCATCGTGTTTAATTTAAATAATAAAATGAAAAAACTGAAAATACTCACGACAAATTCTTGTAAAATATAAATAACAATGGTATCATCGTCCTGCATTGATTTCATGTTAAGATAATGTACGAGATTTGTGTGATGCAATTTACAAAGATGATTTAATTCCTGTTCAATGGTGGCAATTTGCTTTAAGCCCTGTTGTAAATCGTTGGACATTTCAAAGCTATTTTCGTGATTTTTTGCCCTTGCGTATTTTAGAGTCCATTCGGTGATGGCTAATAATTCACCAGTTGTCATATCGAGACCGGCAAATACAACAGAACCCTTTGTACTGTGTCCGAGACATTTGCCACGATGAACTTGCCTTTCATTTTTATTATTATCGAAATGCAAGAGTTTTGTGCCACGATGCTCGCAACCAATTTCCGATGATTCTGATGTACTCATGCAACGACGTCGTGAATATGTTCGTACACGTTCGCGCGGTGACGATGGAATCGAACGCGATAGTTCATTGTCAAGTGACATTCGCGCTGATTCACGACGATTTCGTAATTCTGCCCTCACAGCCTCTTGACGCTTTTGAATTGCCTCTTGTAAAACCTAAAAGGAGAAAGAAAAATGAGAAAAATGGTTTTTTTTAAATTCATTTGGAGAAAAAAATGAAAAATTACTTGTCGCTCTTTGTCTTCTTTTAGTTTCTTCTCCTCCATTTCGTATTTAATTTTCTCCTGTTTCGTTAACATCATTTCTTCGTAAAAACTACGTGTTCCTGGTTTATTGTGCTCGCAGAGAAATTTTCTCACATGTTGCGTTAATTCAAAAATCATCACTTCACCGCAAATTTTCAATGCCAATGCCTCAACTTCAGATATTAGAATTCCAATTTGACTGTCCGAGAGTCCTTGACTTCGTTGTACTTGTATTTGCGGCACTCTGGAAATTTTTTAATTATTAAAAAAAATTAAAATCCAAGATTAATGAAAATTAGGAGGAGAAAAAAAAAGTTACGAATCGGAGAATATTGAAAAAGAGATGAAAAATTACTTGTCAGGATATTGTTCGCCGCAAGTGATTCTTAAATCGAGTTGTACGTGAATTTCCGCCGGTCCGGACATTCCTTCTTGAGGTGTTAATGTTACTAATATATCGAGTGGTTGCCATTTTCTTTTGTGTTTATTTTTTCTTAAATCCTGTAATTCGTCGCCATAAATTGACTGCAAAAAATGAAATGAAATATTAATTAATATTAAAAAATGTTTTTTTTTTTTGAAGAAGGAATTTTTAGAATATGTAAAAATAAAAGAAAAACGTTTTTCAAATTTTTTCAAATTTTTTGCCTAATAAACGAGAAATATTTAAAGTTAAAAAAATAATTGAATTTTAGAAGTAAATTTAAATTTCAATAGAAGTGAATTTCTTTGGAAACAAAAGAAACTATTATATTGTTAACAACAATAACATGAAGGAAATATATCATGTATATTTATAAATTATATTTATTAATTATTATAGTAAAAAAAATAGGAAACAAAATACCTTTAGTGCTGCAAGTTCATGTCTTTGTCGTTCAATAAATGATTCTGAGCCCTCCGCCTCAGACATTTTTTGAATAAAAAAAATATCAAATCGAAATTTTCGAAATTGTGGCTAAAATTTATCATTTATTTACCTATAATATCATTTATTTTCAACTTATTGTTTTAATAGAATTTTTATTGAGGTTATGTTCAATTATAATATACGTGAAAAAATTAAGACTCATTTAATTCTAAAACATATCCTAAGTATGAAAGTACAAAAAAAAGGGGGGCAAGTAACTATAATACTTGACAAACTTACAAATTACTTTGTTTCACAACTAAAAAATATTATTATATTTGAAAGGAAAACAAAAATACAACATACAACGTTCTTTTTTGTTTGAAAATGAAAACCCATTAAGTCACAGAGGAATGTTTTCGTATTGCTTTCTGTTAAAGCTGACCAATCAAAATTGTCCATTTTCCTGTCGAATTTTAAGTGGTAAATTTGAAATTCATTTTACTTTTTCGAATATTTTCTCTCCTCTCGTTTTCTAATAATTAATGGAAACAATTAACTTTATGTAAATAGTAAGGGAAATTTTTCTAATCACAAAAATCGATACTATTTAAATATATATAACAATAATTATAAATATTTTTATTACTTAATAACTACCAATTTTTTCTTAAGATAAATTTTAGCAATTTAACAATTATTTAACAATTTTGTCAAAAAATGATCAAAAATTTAAATAATTATTTCGAATTTTCGCGCTATTATTTCTGTTGGTAAAACATTTCTAGTTCTATATTCCTAGACTCGATGGAAAACAAAAAAATTCCCCAAAAATTTCATTTTAGGTTAAAAATGCTAGTGAACAATGTTCCAAAATATTAAAAATGATACTATTTTCTTTTGAATAATGGAAATTTCTTGAGTGAACAATTAAATTGTAAAATAATTTTGTACTTTGTGTTTTTTCGCGCGGTGAAATTTCGTAAGAGCTTGGGTAATTGGTATGCCTGGTGCCGCTGGTGTCGGCCATGTTTTTAATGACGTCGAGAGGGCTGGGTGTAGCTTTAACGTTAAAACCGTCCCGTGTGTTTCTCCTCTTTGGAAAAAAAAACGCGTGCGAAAAAGGTATAAAAAATTCGGGAAATTTATTCTTCAAATGCTGGGGCCATTGCTCGTATTAAATGCGTGCACAAGCCATTAAAGGTGTTGTTTGTGATAGTGTATTAATTTTAAAGAAAAATTGACGGGAATATCAGGGAATTTAGTGTGTATAGTTCCAACTTGTGTGTCTCGTCGATTAGCAACGAGAGCATGAGCGAGGAAAGCAATCCTCGTACCCTTTATGTGGGTAATCTCGACACAACCGTGTCCGAGGACCTTTTGTGTGCACTATTCTCACAAATTGGACAGGTGAAGGGATGCAAGATTATCCGTGAACCCGGCAATGATCCTTATGCATTCGTTGAATTCACCAATCATCAATGCGCGGCCACTGCGCTCGCCGCCATGAACAAGCGCCTCTTCCTCGACAAGGAAATGAAGGTTAGTCCCGGCATTTTTTTTCCCCCCCTTTACCCGTTTATAACATTCTTTACTTTTTCAAAAACCTTTTTTTCCCTTTTTCAAAAAAAAAAACCAAAAAAAGATTCTTGCTTGTGAAATTAATAAATTCGATAAAATTTTTTTTCTAAAATTTTTTCATCGGAGAAAAATTACCGTTTTTTTTTTCTTTGCCATGCAAAAGAAGTGCAATTGGCGGGTGTCCATCTTACTTCTGTGTTTTTCAATTCAACCAAGAAATTGGTTACAATATGCGCGCGAAAATGTTAAAAATTTTCAGAAAAGAATCAGTTCCTTTTTTTCGAGAGGTTAGAATTTTCTTCATTTTTTTTTTTAATTTGACGATTTCCGGTTTTTGTCGTCAGCGATTAAAGAGTGAAAATTTTTATGACCCGCCTGGAGAATGACAAATGTTTTCTATAAAATATGGTTCAAAGGTCGATGGAATTGTTTGTTTATGAAATAATTATTAAATGATTGGAATTATTTTTGTTTTTTGTAAAATTGCCTTTTTTAATCTTCAGGAAATGCGATCAATGCTTAAAAAATTTCGTGTTGGGCTTGGAAGGGGAAAAAGTTGTTAATTGCTTGGCAACGTGATTTCTTTTTACGATTATTTTTACGAATTTGAAAAATAATTTTTTATTTTATTTCCCCTTTTTGCTTATTTTTTTCGTTTGTGATAATTTGATTATTATTTTTTTTTTCGTTGAAAAAAATATGAATTTGTAAATTTTTCAAGGTGAATTGGGCGACAAGTCCTGGAAATCAGCCGAAACAAGATACGAGCAATCATCATCATATTTTCGTTGGTGATTTATCACCGGAAATCGAGACACAAACGTTGAAGGAGGCATTTGCTCCGTTCGGTGAAATTAGCAATTGCCGAATTGTTAGAGATCCACAAACATTGAAAAGCAAAGGTTATGCGTTCGTTTCGTTTGTCAAGAAATCAGAGGCAGAGGCTGCAATTGCAGCGATGAATGGACAATGGTTAGGTTCGCGAAGCATCAGAACGAATTGGTCGACGAGAAAACCACCGCCACCAAGATCAGAGAGGCCAAGGCACGCGAATAGCAGCAAACCTAATTATGAAGAGGTAAAAAAACAAAAATAATTTTTCCCCATATTTTCGATTAGAAATTATTAATTACCTTTTCTCTTTTTTTTCCAAATTTACTATTTTTGGAGAAAAAATTATTAATTTCGATTTTATGTTTAACATGTTTATAAGATTTTCCTCTGAAAAACATTCAGGGCTATTTTGGAACAATTACAATTTATCTATTTTATTCTACAAACAAAATTACTTGTAGAATTATAATAGAATTCTAATTTCTTCTTGTGTTTATTTAAAAATTAAAACAAATTATTTTGTCGTTTAAAAATTTATTACAAAGATATTTGAATTTGTAATTTTGAGTAAAAACTTTAAAAAACAAGAAAGTAGGGGAAAAATGTTTGATTTTCTTTATGTATTTCTAATCTTTGGTTTTTATAAAAAGAGTTTTTATTATTATTTTTATTATTTTTTGAAAATTGTATCTATTTTATTACTTTTGTCTTTAATGCTAAAATGCACGATATTATCTTTTTTTAATACTGGTTTAAAAATAAATAAATTTGCAAAAAAATATAGAATTTTAAAAACATTTTTTTTAAATAATTGAATTTTTAATAGTTTGAAAAATTCAATCATATTAAATTGAGAAAAGTATTTTCCTAGGGCTGTAAATAAATTGAAAACATTCTCAAAGTAGAATTTGTTCCTTAATGGTCCGGGAGACGTTTTAAATTAAAAAAAAAAAATGTTTATTGGTTAAAAATTAAAATTGATGAAATTAATAAACTTTTTTTCTTTTTGGTTTTTTTTACAGGTATATAACCAAAGTAGCCCAACAAACTGTACTGTATATTGCGGTGGTTTCACAAATGGAATAACGGATGAGCTCATAACCAAAACTTTCTCGCCTTTTGGTACAATTCAAGATATAAGGGTGTTTAAAGATAAGGGCTATGCTTTTATAAAGTTTACGACTAAGGAAGCGGCAGCGCATGCAATTGAATCGACAAATTATACGGAGATAAATGGATGTATCGTTAAATGCTTCTGGGGTAAAGAAAATGGTGATCCAAATAGCGTAGGACCTAATGCCAATCAACAAGCTCAACAGGTTCGTTAAAAAAAAAAAAATAGTACAAATTTCAAATTTCTGCCAAAAGAAAAAAAATGATAGTAGTCAGAAGCAATGGTCGTGATACGTTCTTCTTTTCACGACTTTTTTTTCAGACACGTTTATGAAAAAAATGATAAGACAATCTCTATATGTTAACTACTATATTTCGATGTTATGCAACTAAGAGAATGGACGTCCAAGTTCTAAAAATGTATTTGCCTATTCTTTGTTATTAGGTAACTTTTGTTTTTGTCTTTTATCCCCCCCGTTAAATGGATTAAGGGCAACAATTTTCCGCCTATTATTAATTTACATTAATATTATTATTATTATTATTATTATTATTATTATTATTATTATTAATATTAATATTAACATTTTCGTCAAAAAGGAATTTTTATTTATTATTTTGCTTATAATTGCAGGATTTTTATTTATTTATATTACAGGCCTCGGATTGTATGACTTTTTCGACTTTTCTCAAAAATTGCAACTTTTTGCTATTTATTTTGATAAAATACGATTTTTTTTTTACTTTTTTTCCGACTTTTTTTTCAAAATAAGGAACTTTGAAATTTTTAAACTGAAAATCTGTTCTACTAAATTGAAAAATCTTAATTTTATTCAGTTCAATTCGGAAATATTCTAAATAATATTTCTTGAAAATATTCTTATGAATTATTATTATTATTATTATTATTATTATTATTATTATTATTAAA
>JUFY01032583.1:52135-71589 GCA_001855655.1 Leptopilina clavipes
CGGGCTTGTTACTTGAATATTTCACGACGTGAATTTAGCCGCAGCAGGAATTTGTGGCGCAATATTTTAAACTTAAAATGAATTTTTCTATTCTTTATATTTACTAAATTTATTGTTTATTTAATATTTAAATCAATATTTGATTGGTTTATATTATTTAACAATAACACTATTAATATTTTTGTTATTAATTATTATAATAATTTATCAAATTTCTATAACAAAATTCATAGAATAATTTATCAAAATTAAATATTTTTTGTACGTAATTCGTTAAAAAACCGATCAAATGCATTAAAAAAATAATAATATTTATTTTTAAAAAACGTTAGCAAAAATATTTATTTATTGTATATAATACAATATACTATACAGTAAACACAAATAATTACATTTTTCTTTAATATAATATTAAATATTTAAAAAAAAATTATTTACGTCTGTTATTTAGAAACAATTTTTGTTTTTTACTTTAAAACGAATTTTCTATTGCAAATGGAAGAAAAATGAAATTTCCATTCATTTTATTTTTTTTCCCTAAAAAAAAAAGAAAACTGAAGATTTACTGATTTTTCATTTTAGAAAAATAAACGAACGAAAATATGAAATTTTTCATCATATGAAATTGAATCAAAGTGATTTAAATAGAAGTTTTTTTTGAATTTTGAATTTCGAATTTATAAATTAATTACTATCGGAACTATTCCAATCGTCCCAAACGGATGTTTTTGGTGGTATTAATTTTTCTAAGTCTAATGTCAAATTGATTTTTAAGGAATTTTCTTTCTCAGCATCATCATCATCATTATCATTATCACAATTTTCAACGTTTGAGAGAAAATCTTTCCAAATATTTTCCTTTTGCTCACTTTTTCTTATTATTGGTTTTTTTGTTATTTCTTCGTAAATTATAGTTTCACAAGATGAATCATTGTCAACGGTTTCTTTAGATATTTCTTGATTAATTTCCTCCCCATTGCGTGAATCAATTTGCCGAAAATTCTCATCAATTTCCCGATTATTTCGAACAACAGTTTGCTGATTAATTTCTCGATCTGTTGTTTGATGATTAAATTCAGAATCAATTTGTTGATTCTGATGCTGTTGATCATTTGGATCATTGATCATTTCCTGATCAAGTTGAGAATCAATTTTTCCATTAATCTGCGGCCGTTCAAATTGAGTGAATATTTGTCGATCACTGTCGGAATTAATTTCCTGATTCGATTGTTGTTCTTGTTGATCGTTCGAATCAATTTGTGAATCAATCTGCCGATTAGATTGAGTGAAAGATTGTCGAGAATCAATTGGAGAATTTATTTCCCGATTGGGAACAATTTGAGAATCAATCCGACGATTTTGAGTGAAAATTTGTCGATCTTCCTGACTGTCGATTAACCGATTCTCATTGACTTGATCAATTGGAATCGATTGTTGCGACTGTTTTTCAATATGAGAAATTAAACTTTCAATCGAATTCCTGACGATCACTTCCCTTTGTTGTTGCTCAATAGATTTGTCAGTTAGAAAAAAATGTTGCGACTCCTTTTCAATGCTAGAAATTAAATTCCCTCTTGAATTATTTTCGATTATTTCCTCTTGCCCCAAAGATTGATCCTCCGAAGGAAAATGTTGCGACTGCTTTTCAATTGTAGAAATTAAATCCCCTCTTGGATTATTTCCGATTATTTCCTCTTGCCCCAAAGATTGATCCTCCGAAGGATTCTCCAAAGGAAAACGTTGCGACTGCTTCACGATATTCGGAATTAAATCTCCTCTTAAATTATTTCTGATTATTTCCTCTTGCCCCAAAGATTGATCCTCCAAGGGATTCTCCAAAGGAAAACGTTGCGACTGCTTCACGATATTCGGAATTAAATCAGTTCCACTTGATTTTTGTTGATCGAGAAAATTGTTCGTTTTTAATTGAGATTGTTTCTCGATTTTTGCGTTGATCAATTTTCCACTTTGTTGACTATCGATTATTTGAATATCACTGCCATTATTTTCTTCATAAATTTCATCATCGAGATTAATTACTGTCACATGAATCGGTACCTTTTTCACTTCTACTTCAATAATACTCAAAGAATCCTGATTATCATCGTTAAGGACAGTATTTTCAAAATCCGTCTCTGAGTCTTCGTGCAATAACGCCTCTCTGTCATCTGGATGGAGTAAATCATCATCATTAGCATTAGTTTTCTGAATTTCCGCTCGATTTTCACTATCTTCGTCCAATAACGCCTCTCTGTCACCTGGATCGAGTAAATCATCACCATCATCATTTTTCTGACTTTCTGATCGATTTTCTGAATTATTGTTCAATTCAGAAACTTGTCCCTCTTTATCAATGTTTGGATCCGATTGGGAAAATTCTGAACTATTCACTTGAACTGGTTGACAATCATTACTTAGTGATGGGACATTTGAACTGGAATTGAGATTATTATCCAAAGAAGAAGAAATTCGATTGTTATCCACCGACGCTGGAAATGCTTCTAAACTATCAAAACTATCGGCAGGATTTTGTTCCATCAATAATGTTGATTCATCACTCGTGGGAATAATTTGATCAGTTTCGAATAAATCATGCTCGGAATCATTAGATGTTCCTTGAGTGAAAATTCGTGCCATTTTATCAACATCCGAATCATCGCTAATATTATCATTGTGACGTGAAGAATTACCCCTTGATGATTCTTGTATTATTTCCATTCTTGTTTCACAATTGTCACTAATTTTTCGTCGTTTTGGATTTATTACATCATTTTCTTCATTCAAGACACTATCCAGAAGACGATCCAGAAGATTTGATGAATCATTCAAATTATTGACAACAGGTAAATTTGATTCTAATTCAGTTTCGGATTCATCACTTATGAGAATTCGTTTTTTCGGGGGAACTCGATATCTTTTTGCTTTTTTCGTTCTGTATTTGGAAACACGTAATTTTACATATTTACTAATTGTTGGTTCAGTGGGATTTTCTGATGATGTAATTTTTAATTCTGAATCAATTGGAGAAATTTGTTCTTTCGATTTATTATGAAGAGTTGTTTCTGATTCTAAATCACGTTCGGAATTTTGTTTTTTTGATTTATTTTCAAGTGTTTCCAATTCTGAATCGCTGTCTGATTCGTTATTCAATATTTGCTTTCTTGATGTAATTTTCAATTTTTTTGTGAAGATTTTCAATCCTGAGGAAATGTCCAATTCTTTGGATGATGAAATTTGTTTTTCTGTTTTGTTTTTCGATTTATTTGCAGGATAAAACCATTCTAAAACAGTATTCGATTCAATGTTTGATAAATTTCGTTTTCTTGGTGGATATTTCGATTTTTCGGTGGGAATTTTCAATTTTGAAGCAATTTTTGATTTATTTTTCACAGTTTCTAATTTAGAATCATTGAGAGATTCATCTGACAAAGTAATTGATGTATTTTTCGATTTTTTCAATTTTCCATCAATTTTCGATTCCTTGGACGATGAAATTTGTTTCTTAGATGTAATTTTTGAATTATTTTCCAAAATTTCCGTTTCATCATCTGATAAAATAATTGATTTTTCTAATGTATTTTTCGAATTGTTGGGAAAAAATTTCCAGTTTGCATTAATTTTCGATTCTTTGGGTGTTGAAGTTCTTTTTTTAGATGTAATTTTTGATTTATTTTCCAAACTTTTCGATTCAGAATCACTGGGCGATTCATCTGACAAAATAATTGGTTTTTCAAATGTATTTTTCGAATTGTTGCGAAAAAATTTCCATGTTGAATTTCGTCTTTTAGATGTAATATTTGAATTATTTTGCAAAATTTCTGATTCTGAATTTGTATTTAATTTGTCTTGTGAGAAAATTTGTTTTTCTGTTGTAATTTTTGTTTTTAGAGGAATTTGCAATTTTTTCAATACAACCCACGAGGGACGTATATTGTAGAATTTTAATTTTTCCTCAAGTTCTGTACTTATATTTTCCTTTAATCGTTCCTCTATTGGTTGCACATTAATTTTTTGTCTCGACGTTTGGAATAATTCTCTTTGTAATGGGAAACTTTTTTCCTTTAAAGTTATCAATCCTTGGGTATTTTTATTTACATGACATTTTTCTATTCTATGATCGACTGTTTTTTCCTTTTGTTGAATTACTTGAATTCTATTTTTCATTTCATCAGTAATATTTTCTTTCTTCTTTCTCGCATTTATGATTTCGTCTCTTCTTTTCTCTTGATCACCTTCACCATCACCTTCATATCGAAAATCTGAAAATATTTTAAAATTTTTTGAAAAATTATATTAAATTATGAAAATATTCGTTTATATTCTTTTTTGACAATTTATTTTCTATTTTTGATAATTATTTTTGCTAATATTTACCATTTTGCTTTGAAGTACTTGGTTGTGGTGAAATACATCGTGGATGAATTAATTGCAAATTATTTCCATCAGTGGAAGTTTTTGAGCATTTCTCTGGCGAATTTTTTTTATAGTCATTACAAGAACTGGAAAAAAAATTTCTTTTTTTTGGCGATTGTTTAATTAAAAACTAATTGTCAATGAAAATAGAGAAATATTGAATCTTACCCAAGACAGGAATAACTTTTATACAAGAATGTACATTTTGCACAGAAATTTCTGGTATTTATACTCCAACTGTTAAGAAGGTTTTTTAATTGATTAATTAATTGATTAATTAATAATGAATGTTTATTCTTACAAAATATTTCAATCAATAAAAAAATAGAATAAATATAAATTGCTAAAAATCATTTTTAATTTTCTAAGTAAAAATAGAAAGAATATTTAAAAATAATTTGAAAAAAGAACAATGAAATTTTTTCCAAATATATATTTTTTTTTGTAAAAATTAATAGATTTATAAAAAAAACTTTATAAAATTTTATAATTATATAATTTATAAATACCTGTATAGATAGTAATTCAATAATTCCTGCTTATTAATGCAATCAGTTATATATTCCAATTTGAATGTATCTTTTATATAATTACGATACTTTTCTGAAGTTAATGTTAATGATGCAAATGTTAGTTTTTTCGAAATTTTTCCCCCATGTTCCTGAAATTTACATGATAATTAAATTTTCTAAAATGTAAATAAATCAAAGAATGTAATTAAAAAAAATATATGTCAAATATGACATATTATTTGTCATCTAGGAAATATAACCTCAAAATGAGGAAAGGATTATTGAATATAAAGTTGAAGGCAAAAGAAATTAAACAATGATAAAGAGGTAAGATTTATTTTCTTACCTTTATTAAAGTAGAGTATTTTTTATAATCGTCATCATCTGCCTTTAAATGAAATGGACGTTTCATTGCTTTAAAAACTTGCATTTTGTTGAAAATCACAAATTTATATGATGGTTTCGATGTTAAAAATATAATATTTACAAGTGAAAAAGTAATCTTTGTGAAAATTTACTTCATTTTTTTGCGCCAAAATGAATTATTTATCACACATATTTATGGTAATAAATAAATAAATAATATATAAATAAATCATTTAAATTATTCTTTTTTATTAAAATTTATTTACTGTCATTAAACGGACAACACAAACAATAAGGGTTGGATATGTACATGTTTCATATAAGGGTTTGTTACGTTTAGTACGTTTTGTTTCTTCTTTAGGGTATGTTTACAACTCCGCGCTGAAATGAAAAAAGGAAAAATAATATTTATCAAACAAAACAAAACAAAAGATTGTCAAACAAAAATTTTCCACTAGAACTTGATTTTTGTGACAAACAATAAATTAAAAGCCAATTTTTAATTGATCGTTATTATTTTTTCTTCTATCGTAAGTGTAAATGCTCCTTTAATAAATGCTCGACTTTAATGCACTTACCCATCCCTGTAAATTTGCGCCAAAATAGAGTGCCATCTATCGGTGGGAATAAGCAATTAAAAAATTGCAAATGGCCGACAAATCCATTTGTATTTTGACAGCAATCAGCTGTTCCATTGTTCTGGAATAAATTTTTAGTGTAAAATGCAATCGACAAATTAAATCGTTTTTTAGTGTAATTTCTACTTTAATTAACAAAGTTTCTTCCCAATATTAAAAAATATGATTCTCACTAATGTCAAAAATGTGTGGAAATCTTTATTCTCATTTTGGTTTCTAACCTAAAATTAAAAGAAAAATGCAATAGAAAGAATTGCATTATTTTCCAAGCAGAAAAAGTAAGTATTGTCAAATAAAATTTTGTTAATTCGTTGATTTCTGGTATAAAATCGATTTACCGAGTTCTCAATAGATTCATTTTCATTTTTTTTTCTTCTTTTTCAATCTTTTTCTAATTGTTTTATTTATTATACAGAACGCTAATATTTTTCGATTTTGCTATATAGAAATAAAAATTGTTTCAGTGAAATATTTCCCAATGTTTTCAAAATATAAATGTGCAATTAATTGCAGAACAATTTTTAGTAACATAAATATAATAATAAAAATTAATAATTTAATTTTAAATAAAAATTTTCCATAGGGAAGAAAAATGTAATTGACAAATTTTTGGTTTATGAAAAATTAGTTAAATGTATTAATTGTATTAAAAATTCAAATACATTTTAAAAATTTATTTTTCGATTTTAATTTGCAGTTGAAATTTTTAATTACAAACAGCAATGAAGCCCGAGGAAATTCTACGAAATATTTTTGGCAAAGAATGTTTAGATTTTTCGGAGACATTAAGCACCGGGAAATTAAAGGATAATGCAACATTTTCCAGGTTTTGTATTTTTTTTGTCCATAAAATTTATTCGCAGTAGCAAAATATATTTTCCAATTTTGAATCTATTTGGTTTCTTAAAAATTTATGTTCTTAAATTTCTCTTTTTATATTTGTTTATTTATAAAAAATTTCTCTTATTCTTAGGCATTTTTTTTTAATTGAATAATAATTTTTCATGTTTTTCCTTCTCTTAGGACCGTTCAGAGTGTGAATTTGGTGGAGGCGTATGTAAAATCGATTTTATCGAGGAAAACGGTGCTGGAAAAATCTTTAGATTCACGTGAAGGTCGATTGGGTCCGGATGTTGTGAAATTTGAAGTGTCAAGCACACCAGGACAGTATCATTTGTCACCGGATCGTCTCAGTGTGAATTCACAGGGAACATTTAGTACAATTCGAGCAAATGTTGCCGTTTTTAGGGGCAAATGGATGTACGAATTGCAACTTGGAACAAAGGGCATTATGCAAGTTGGCTGGGGAACTTCGAAGAGTAAATTCAATCATGTCGCTGGAGTCGGTAAAAATTTCACCCCTCGATTGCCTTTTTTTCCAGTTAATTCAATTTATCAGTTTATTTATTAAATTATTAAATTTAAATTTAGTTTATTAAAATTTAAATTAAAAATCAATAGTTAAAAAAATTGTTTTTACTTTTAATGAGGGGAAAAAATTACATTTTCAGGTGACGATCCGTGTTCGTACGCTTACGATGGTAATAGAATAAAAAAATGGAACGTTGCGCCGGAAAAATATGGTGAACCATGGCTCTCGGGCGATATTATTGGTTGTGCTCTCGACATGGATTCGGGGACGATTGATTTCTATAGAAATGGACGACCTTTGGGTCGTGCCTTCGAGAATATCACAATGGGTTCTGGTTGCGCGTATTTTCCCACAGTGAGTTTGGCATTGAGTGAGAATTTAACGGCAAATTTTGGCGCAACACCGCTACATTATCCTGTCGATGGTTACGAACCATTGCAAGCACTTCCACGTGAGAATCTCGAGAAAGGAACAATTCTCTACAAATGGTTTGCAAATCTCGTCGAGCAAACACGGCAAATTAAAGAAACAACAACTGGCAAAAATTTCTCCAATGACAATGCAATGAGTGTACGTGCTTTTCTCGTTTGTCTCGCTAGATTGATACTCAAACATCTTGGACCACTTCTCAAGTAGGGAAATTAATTATTTTCCTTCTATATTAATATTTTTCTAATGAATATTTTTTTTATATTATTATAGTTATTAATTTTCCCCCTTTTCGCAGGGAACCCTACGTGACAGTTGCGCTTTTTGTGCCATTCGTGAGGCGAATTTGTGGAATAAAGAAAGAATTGCCATTGACTCTGAAAAAGAAGGAAACAGCTGAATGTGAATTGATGATTTGTCTCGATTTATTGTGGACATTCTTGGAAGCGGAGGAAATTCAAGCTTGTTTAGAGAGTACTGTTGTTTATCTATTATCGGAATTTCGTCATGTTTCATTGCTCCTGGAATATCCGGATCAGTGCAAAAGTCTCGCGCTATTGACCTGCTTCTGTCGACATGGGAAAACAAGGAGACATTTATTGCAAAATGTTCTCTTTGATAGGGTACGATTTGCGAATTTTGTTCATGTGAAGCCTCTCGATGAAATTGGATTGGCGGAAGTCGTCAGTGAAACGTGGTGGGAGACGGATCCGATTGATCCACACGTTGAGGATAATAACGAACGATATCGACGAGCATGTGAATTGATTGAGACCTCCGTTTCCGGTAAGAGGGAAAAAAAATTACTATTAAACATTTTTCTGACTTTTTCTTTCAAAAAATTCAACTTTTTGCCAATTATTTTGATATAATATGACTTTTTCTATTTTCTTTGACTTTTTGCGACTTATTTTGATAGATGATATTTTTTTGGAGTTTATTAATTAACTGAATAGGCAATTGATTTGTAAGAAAAAAAATAAATTTTTCTCTTCTTTTTCTTCCTTAGAAGTGGAAGGTTTGCAAGTGGAATTACTAGTCACGCTTTTGGACAATAGCGATGGAACGGAAAAATTACCAACGTCACGAACAATTTTTCTACGAAAATTTCGAAGTTTCGTGCACGAAAATTTAATCTCCATCCGAGTGCGTACATAATTGTTTATTTTTTATTTTTTAACGAGTGGAATTTATTTATTCTCTTTTTTTTATTATTTATAAACTGGTTTACAAATAAAGAAAAATAGAGAATTAATAAATTCCATTCGTTAATAAAAATATAATTAATAAAACATGGAAAAAATATACAAAAATAGAAAGAAAATGATGTTAATTTTTTTCAGGGTGCTTTTCAAACGATTCCAGCGCTGAAAACGCCATTACCAATAACTCTTTGTTGCTTTCATCGATTATTGGTCGCTTTTCGAATTCTTTGGGACGCTGAAGTTGGCACAAATCCCGTTTGCATTCCCTGCAGGTATTTGCAAAATTTATATTTTTCACAATATTTCGAAACAAATTTTTTTAATTTTCTATTTTTATTGTTCGCATTTTGCTTATTTATTTTGCTTTTTTTCTCTTTCTCTCTATTTTGCTTTTTCCTTATAAAATAAAAAATATTTATATAAAAAATATTTTATAAAATATTTTATAAAAAACATTTTATAAAATAAAAATTAAATAAAAAATTAACTTTCTATTTACAAATTTTCTAGAATGTTTTACGATGGATCGGTGAATTACAGTGGAATTGATCGACTTGGTGGTGTGATATCGCATTTAAATAAAACCTATCGCAATGAATTGGTGCATTTATTGGGTCCTGAGCATGAGATTGTCGTTGGCTTGGAACAAAATCAAGAAACAGCGTCAACATTTGTAGGAACATCGAATCGAATAACGGACATGCCAGTGATAATTCCAGCAGTGGCAAGAATTTTTAATATGGGCAATAGCGTTGTTCCATTATGGGAGAGACTCGGATATTTTCCCTATAATCGCGAGGATAGATCGCCAATGCGCCTTGGTCCAGCAAATCCCGCATTATCTCTTCTCGAATTACTCGATGGAATTGTCCTATTTTTTCACGTGGCGGCGAAAAAGCAAATTGCAAAAGTCGCAAGTTTACGTGACAGTATGGACGAGTATATCAAGGCAATGGGTGAAATTAAGTCACGTTTGAAATATGTCGAGAAAAAAGACGATCCTGAGTCGGAATCCGTTCGTGAACAATTGCTCAGGTATTTTTTTTTATTGTACCTGAAAACAATTTACTATTTTGCTAATGGAAAAATATCAGAAAAATTCACACTAAAGGAAGAAAATAATTATATACTATTAAATTATTGGATAATTAAATAATTAAATAATTAAATAATTAAATAATTAAATTATTGAATTATTAAATTATCTAAATTATTAAACTATCTAAATTATTTTAGAAAAATGAAATTAAAATTTTTAATTTTCAGAACAATGGAGATTTTTGACACAAAACTTGCGGAACAGGCGCGACACATGGCTTGGGTGCGTGCCGCTGTTTACACCAAGGACAAACAATTGCAACTCTCTTGGTTATTGAAATCAATTCTTCTGACATTGAGAACGGCGAGCGAAGAGGGCGATATGTTTAGTTTTGTTCCCGATTTCTATCTCGAGGCATTGTCTGACTTGAGTCTTGGTCTTCGTTCACACGTTCATCCCACAGTGCCAATTGAAAGAATTCCCGAATATCGGGAAATTTTACGCGAAGTGGCGCAATTTTTGTGTGATCATTTTTTGGATTCACGTATTGTTCAGGCGAACGCAAAAGACACATTGGTATTGACATTGGCGTCATTTGTCTCAAAACCATTGACATTACACGCAATGGAAAGTGTTGACGATGAATCGAAAATGAATGTCGTTGCAAGTTTATTGCGACCCTATGAGAATCGTGCATGGGCGCAATCAAATTGGATTTTAGTACGATTCTGGCAGGGAAATGGTTTTGCATTTCGTTATAAAATCAGTCCCCATATGGAGCATAATGTTGGACCGAAAATTTTCCCCCAGGAGACAATTCCACAGTCGATCAGTGAGAAATTAACTTTGTTTTTATGTTGAAGAAAAAGGGAAAATTTTTTTAATATTTTTTTTTTTCAATAAATATTTTTTTAATAATAATATTTATTGAAATTTATTTTTTTTCAGAGCCTTGCCCGTCGCCTATGTTTCAAAAGCTCGTGCGAGACGCTTTGCTCAATAATCCACAGAGATCGATGCAATTCATTAATTCATTGTTAAATCAATTGAATTGGGCTTTTTCGGAATTTATTGGAATGATACAAGAAATTCACAATGCATCGTTACGTCCCGATACGGTTTTCATCGAGTCACGACAATTGAAAGTTGGAGCCACTTGTTTTGAATTGGCAATATCGTTACTGAGAGTTTTGGAAATGTTCTCGACAATCGCAAAAAATGTTTTCACCGACAATTTACTTGCTCGACTTTGTCAGGTGAAATTATAATTATATAATTAAATTAATATAGTTGATTTTTTTTAATTGAAGAAAATTGAAAAAAAAATTTTTTAATTAATTATTGTAAAAAAAAATCAAATTGTGTTTTAATTTCAGCTTTTGTGTAACATTTTGAATAGAGTGAGTTCACAGACGAGTAGTTTTCAACATGTGGTATTAATGGCAATTCCGGATCTTGATAAGGTCGATCATTTTCCAATATTGACGGTTGTAATTGGAATTTTATTGGCTCTCTTGGAGGAGGAAATAAATGACGTCAGTGCGTATCTTCTATTTCGTTACTCTTTTTTTTATTTATATTCCAATTTTGGAATCAAATTAATTGTTAAAATTAAATTTTTCGAATTAAAACTAAAGGGTCTTTTTCTTTTATTTCAACAGAAAATGGAGAAATGCCGAGAATTACAAGAACTTTATTAATGGAACCCAGTTTTCAAATGAGCTCTCTCAGTTACACTCTAGGCGAATCGAAAGTAAAAAATACAAAATCAAAATCAAAACCTTTTTCATTCGCCGACTGTAAGTGAATGATAAAAATTTTAATTAATTTAATTTAGTAAAAAAACAAATCTTTTTTTCTTGATTTAATTTAATTTAATTTGATTTAATTTAATTAAAAAGCCTCTATTAATTTTTCTAGACAAAAACGATGTGAGTAATGAGGAAATCACACGGGTACGATTAATGATCGATTATTTGGATCGTGTGAGTCGAAATTTACCCGAGACAAAATTAACCAGTGACGATGAAAATACTTGTACAATTTGCTATGCATTTCCAATAACTGCAACATTTAAGCCATGCAATCATCAATCGTGTCGTGCTTGCATTGATCATCATTTATTGAATAGTAGAGAATGCTTTTTCTGCAAGTCTAATATCGAAAAAGTCATTGATCTCGATAAAATTATTATTCACGATTTCGCACAAAATACGATCTCGTGATCTCAACGAAATTCCCATCATCAGTCAGTGTCGAAGTCTATTTTTTTTAGACCCTGGTGTAAATAAAAAATAAGGTAATGTTTTCACATAAAGACAAAAGAACAAAAAAAAAAAAAAAAAAAAAAAAAAAATGAGAGAGAGAGAATTCTATTATGTACTTAAGTCGAATAATTAAAAATTTGAAAAAAAACCAAAGCTTAAAAATGTAGTTTATACATTGAGAAAAAAAAGAGTATTTAAAAAAAAAGTATTAAAAATATACAACGAAAATTATGAAGGAATTTTATTCGTTTTTTCTTATAATAATAAAAATCCTTTTGCCAGTTACAAAATATTTTCGTTTTTTTTTAAAAAAGAAATTTATTTACATCAGTCTTAATTTGTAAAAAATATTTGAGTATTTGATGACGAAAATTTTATTATTCACAAATTGTTATTTTATGTACAAATATGATTTTCTCTATTTTGAGCTTAAAATTGAAAATTTTCGGATAATTTTCAATTTCTTTATTTAATAATTAAAAATTAATAATTATTACCTAATTAATGATTAGTAATTAAAAATTAATAATTATTAATAAAAAATTAATAATTATTAATTAAACATTAATAATTAATTTATCAAGTAAATCAAGTAAAAAAAAATTTTTTTGTCTAAAAAGGTGAAGAATTTAATTTTCAACATTTTAGACAATTAAAAGTTGCATAATTACAATTTTCTATCAATAAAAAACGAAAAAATTATAGTTTTTAATAATTTTTATTTAAAATGCAACTTTTAATTGTTTGAAATTTTTTTAAATTAAATTTTGTCACCTTTCATTAATTAAAATAATTTTTTTGTATTTTTTATATTTTCAGTAATTCGAAAAAATTTGGAGTTGGACTAATTTTTATTTTCGACTGTCCGTCAAATTTTTCCATTAATAATTGAATTTTTTTAAAGTAATACGAATTTTCTATGCAACTGAATTTTAAAAACAAAATATTTAACTTAATTAAAATTCAAACGCATAAACTTTTGCCCAACGAGATTCTTAAAGTGGAAGTGAGTGTTTTTTTCACAGACGAGGATTCACTGCTGAAAAATAGATCCTGAATTGATTCGACAAATACAATTCCACATACAAATGCACCGAGTGCCGTGATTAAAATGGCGAGAAAAATCATTGCACGATTTTTATTCATAAATAGTTGTGGATCCCGCTTTAATGTACTTTGCAATAGACAAATTCCTGGGAAAAGAAAAATAAATGCCGCCGATAATGAGCCAAGTAAATTAATAACTGGCGTTATATCAGGCACTAATATTGCAATAATCAATGACAAAATGAACCAAATTAATGTCAAAATAATTCTTGCCACGACATTTCTATCGATATCCCATCCAATGAGTCCCATTAATGCGTCACGTCCACAATATAATACAATTGGATATGTCGTGAAATTTTTCACAGCCACTGCTATTATTGCCAATGTTAGCGTTACACTTTTATCGGTGTAACCTTGTAAAATATCACTTGGCACATTGCCAGCGCCAAATGTCATGTAGCCAAATGTTCCAACAATTGAATATGCAATGAAGCAAATAATCATACTGATTATTGCACACCAGGTAAATTTACTCAATTGACGTTCCTTCATGCAAGCGTACGTTGGTATTGCCGTCATGTGACTCTGGAAAAAAATTAATTTTCAACCAAAAAAAAAATCAAAATTCAACCACTTTGAGGAAAAAATTAATTTCTATTTTCAAATTTCCCCGCCTTGACGAGAAAGCGGAAGTTGTGATTAGAAAATGTTTTTATAATTTCACCGCTAGAGGGAGATGAGAATTCAAAATTTATGACACGTTTATTGTTAATAAATTTATAAAAAAAATAATTTCAGGGCGAAAATTTGATCCTGTAGCAAGAAGAATATTCAATTTACTAAATTGTTATTTTTCTGAAGAAAAAAAAACAAGATTAATACGTGAATTTTCCTCTTATTCGAGATAAGTTTTAAATATCCCGCCGCGTGCGCAATGGTTCTGCACATCAATTTCAGTTCCGCTAGAACCACTTGGGTCAAATTAAGGACTTATTTTACTAACTCTTCTTCTTGAAAACCGGCAAACAGTTTTGATATTTTGGCACATTTTATGTTTCTGTGGCTTAAATATAACGAAGAAGGGAAAAATGATCCTGCTCAACTTATTAACGAGAGTGAAATATAATTTGCTGGTTAGTATTGAAGTTGACTAACAGTGTGTCTTGCTCGTCAGTCGTCTTCCAGTGCTCAACAGTCGCCGGTGCTTTGTTGTTTTTTCACAAGTTTTATTATTGAATCCCGAATAAGAGAGAATTCTTCAAGTGTATTATTCCTGCAATCCTTCATTGGTGTTTATTTTATTTCCAAATTGGAGTGATAATTTCGAGGAGGGGAGAAAACATCGAAGGTGGAAAACTCGCAATGACAATGATGGAGATGAAAGAAGCCTCATGGTAAGTTTTCTTCAAACTAACAAATCTTTTTTCATCCTCTTTCCAGTCAATTTTTTTCGACCCACGTTTTGATTTATTCCGTGTTATCAGTTTTATCCCTTGATTCTATATATTGTTTTCCGTGAAGTGTAATAATTGAGGGGATTTTTTTTCCCTAAAAAGAGGGATTCAATCCGGCGTCTTGATTGTGATTCAAGGTCACGGACATAAATCAGGAATAACAAATTTTTATACGTATGTTAAACGAAATAATCCGAATAATTGTTTAGTTTAGAAACGAATAATTGTTTAGTTTTCAATTATTAGGATTATTACATTATACGAATTTTTGAGGTTATGGTTTACGAATTTACAAAATTTGCTTCTCCTGATTGTAATATTAATCGAATCGTTCGCGTAAAATATGTTTCAGGTTATATTTGTAATCGCACTTAATTGAATATTCATGTACGTTGTCTATTTTTTTTTTATTTATGGGGAGGAAATTTGAAGAAATTTTTTTTTTTTTTAATTTTAGAAACGAAATAATTTTCTCTATACCTGATAAGCGAAACAAATTATTGGAACAATTTGCAGTGGTTGCGTTAGGTTCTCAGGCCAAATGTGAATTGTTTTTTCCGTGAGTTTATTGTCCATGAAATTTTCATAAATAACCATCCAAACAACGTAGATAATTGTTAAGCATCCAATGGAACTTGCGTAGCTCAAAACGTCCATTCGTTTGAAAAACGAAAGAGGTAAAATAAAGACAAGTGCCGTGATACTCGTTATAAATGGTCTCGATAAATACCTGAAAAATTAAAATAATAAAGGTAATGTTTATAACAATTAGAGAAATAAATTTTTAAAATAATTAAAATTTAATTTATCTAAATTAAAATTAATTTATTGATCTAAATTAAAATTAATTTATTAATTTATTACTCGAAATTAAAATTAACTTATTAATTTATTAATAAAAATAAAAATTAATTTATTAATTTATTAATTTATTAATAAAAATAAAAATTAATTTATTAATCGAAATTGAAATTAATTGAAATTAAAAATTCTTTTAAGTAGAATTTTAATAATTTTTTTTTTCTAAATATTTAAAAAAAAATTTTGAATTTATATTTATAATTTTTTTTTATTGTGATTTTTGTTCACCAATTGTGGCAATAGTCCATTCCGTAGAATGTGGCGAAAACTCGATCGAATTGATCGCCAATAATTATGAGAAATGTGAGACAGCATCCAAAACTATAAATTGCCACGCAAACGCCACAGAGAATTAATGATTTTGGTCCACAAAGGCCGGCAAATGTATTTTGCATTGTACATGTTTCTGTAATGTCACTGCAATTTGCCAATACAACCAATGCCGATGTAATGAAAATTAGAAAAAATAATTGTACAATTATTGCCGTTGCAATCCCACCCGATTTGTCGAAAGCCTCGGGAAAATTTAAAAGACCAGCTCCTAATGTTGCATTAACAATGAGAAATATCGTTCCAATTGATCCTGTACCTAAAAATAGTAAAAGTGGTGAAAAAAAATTTAATCCGTAAATTGTTTTCTTGAAAAGAAATAATAATAATAAATAAAAAAAATTGTTTCCTTGAAAAAAAAATAATAATAATAAATAAAAAAAATTGTTAAAGCCCGAAAATTATTTCCTTGAAAAATAATAATAATAATAAATAAAAAAAATTGATAAAGCCCGAAAATTGTTTCCTTGAAAAAAAAAAATAATAATAATAATAATAATGATAATAATAATAATAATAATAATAATAATAATGATAATAATAATATTTATTTATTTATTTACACTTGTTATTAACACATTTACGTGATTACAAGGGAGTTTACGCGAAAATACACTTATCAAAAAATAAATACATTTAAATTCATATAAGTACATAAAAATAGAAAAACCAATAGTATAAGACACAAGACGAAATGTATATTTCAAAAACGACTAGACATGACCTTAATAAGAGTATTTACAATTCCTTTAATTAATGTTCTATTACTGGACGACAAAACATTTAGGCACCTGTCCACTGGCTCAAGATTATTCAGTTCGCAATTATATATTACCTCAAATAAATGTTTCCAGGCCGGGCAGGCAGAAAGGATATGATATAAGCTTTCTTTCTCACGGTTACAAAAAGTACAATATGCATCAGAGTCGAATACAAATTTTCCATTGTTAAAAACAATTCTAGAAACATGTTTATTCAGGAGTCGGCACTGAGCAAAAATTTTTTTATAAAAAATAGGCATACTCAAAAAAAGGTAGTTTTGACTCCTTGTCTCATCAAAAATATGGGGATAAATCTCTAGGCTTTTAGAGTTTCTAAGACTCTCCATGTCGCGCGATCTAATAAAGTGCTCAAATTTCTCTAGAACCATCTTCTGATCAAGGTAAAAATCCTGCGGGCTCATTTTGTCCCACAGATTCGATAGGCCACACGGGTAAAAAAATTCTGATTTTAGTCGAGCAATCCAATTGAATCTATTACTTGGGTTATTTTTCGCAAGTTTTAATAATTTTTCAAAGCATATTTTGGGGTACCGAGAACTACTCATTAAGTAAATTTTATTGATCCAGGATAGATTAATTTTGAAAATTTTATAAGCAAGGTGTAGACTTTTTGTTTCCAATCTTACCGCGTAATTCGGAGTGCAGACAGGAAGGTTCAATAATCTTTTAAAAAAGGACAGTTGAATCCTCTCGATAAGCTCTACGAAATTTATTCCCCACACCTCGCAACCGTAAAACAATGTGCTCAGTGCACAACTTTGAAAAAGGTTAGTACAAGATTCCCATGAGCTTACCCCGACCGAGAAAATAGTTCTTAAGATCGAGCCTACTGCTGTATTAGCAGCACTACTAAATTTTTTAGCGGCTGGCAAAAACGAGCAAGAGTTATGAAAGGGAACTCCTAAATAAACATATTCATTTGTCACTTCCACATAGCTCTCGCCAAATTTAAATAATTTAAATCTTTTTGCCTTCGAGTTACCGGACCTGGTAAAAATTACAATTTTTGTTTTATTAATGTTTACTTCTAGCTGATTCAAGACACAGTAATCATGCAAAGCTCTAAGCTTTTTATTAAGTTCAATCGGTGAGTCAGCCAGAAGCACATAATCATCAGCATAACCCAACATATTAACTTCAGTAGAACTGTCAATCGAAATTCCATTACAATCGCGCTCAATAAAAAAATCCTCCATATCAGAAATGAACAACAAAAATTCAAGTGGGCTGAGAACCTCTCCCTGCAATACCCCTCGCGTAACATTAACATTTTTAGTAAAACCGTCATTCGTTCTAATACAAGTGGAAGCCTTCGAATAAAAATCACGCTTAATAAAAATAAAAATCACCTTATTTTTCTCTAAAGTTTGAAAACTGATGCTGTTTGGAGTGGGGATCGCTTCTCACTGCCCCCACTCTTTTAAAAAGTTGCGCGCGCAGAATTTTCTATTTCTACGTTACACATCTATTGTGTGCCATTCATATGAATCTGTTTTGTACCTCTCTGAATTTTTTTTAAAGTCCTTTAAAGCCCATTTACACCGTTTTCACGTCCAAGGTAATTTTTTCTTTCTTATTTTTTCGTTTTTTTTTTTGCTCCTTTTGGGAAACGTGATATTCAGACTCTTGATGACTGTCTGTCAGGAAGATTACAATAAAATGCAGTGCGAGTGCGACTAACACAAAGCGCACCTCCCCTTTGCCTCTCGTTCCCCTTCTTCATTCGTCACTGTAAAAAAAAACCGTGTCACGTAAAATTAAAAAATGAAAAGTATTTAGAATTTTTGCAATTCTATTTCCTTTGGTATTATTTGTTTTTACAGTTACAAAATTTTTTACCATTCGAATCAATTTTTTTCTGTAGATTCAAATCATGATGGTAAGAAGAAAAAATGTTATCATTGTCTTGGTCTCCACGTGCTCAGTTTACGGATCCTCCGGGGAAGATCAATCTTTTCTCTTTACCTCTGAGATATGTTCATGCTCATCTGTCTTTTGTATGGTTCTCTCTGTATATTTATGAACGTAAGATAGTCGACGTGGCGGTATGCGCTAAAGAAGGTTTCTTTTTTCAACCCTTAGGAGAATTGTTCACTAAAAATTTTTTCTCTCTCTCATTTTTTTCTCCTCTCGTTATTATAACATTTTGTGTACACTCAAAATCACAGAAGGCATTTTGATCTCTAAATTTCAATTAGTATACAAATTTGAACTAATTGTGACTAATTCAGATTTAGAGGGAAGGGAAAGAGAAAATTTTCTTTTTTTGAAATGCTTCCTCTTTCTGCAGAAAATTAAAACAAAATTGCGTCCCATGTTTCTAAAACACTTATCAAAAAATCGCAAGATCGTAAAAGCATATAAAAGCAACAAAACACCATCTTGGAAATTTAAAATCAGACTTTATGAATTTTCGAGGGGTTTCGCACCCTAAAAAAACCGGGTGAATTTAGTTTTATTTTCCTTTCATTTCAGACATATAAAACCGGCATTAGAGAAAAGATTTGTCATTCGCACATGCGCAAAATTTCGTGTTGAGTCAACATTGACAACATTGACAAGAACGTGACACGTTCCAAGTTATGTTTATCTTTCCTTGGCCCCATGAGACTCGCCCCCTTTTGCGTTTGTCTCTTTTTTAAGTTTTTAAAACCGGCATTAGAGAAAAGATTTGTCATTCGCACATGCGCAAAATTTCGTGTTGAGTCAACATTGACAACATTGACAAGAACGTGA
>JUFY01032587.1:7479-24287 GCA_001855655.1 Leptopilina clavipes
TATTTTTCTCGTCTCAAGTATGCCAAGGTGTGGCTGAAATAATTATTGGGCCTAAAATGGTCCTAAAGTACAATTAATATAACCTAGTTTGGTCCCAACTTGGCCCTACCTAGAGTAGTCAGTTTAATTATTCAAATTATTTAAACAAATAATTATTGTTATAACCATTGTTGGAATAATCTTTATTTCTATCTCTAATTAAATTCAATAAATTGAAAAATCTGCTGTCCAAAGTAAAAACCTAGTAAGTCGCATTTGCCATAAGTGCGAAAGTCGAATAACAAAGCTAAGGGACGCTCGCCCTTATGGCAAGGGCGACTTACTAGGTTTTTACTTTGGTAGTAGCAGTTAATATAAACTAGTTTGGTCCTAACTTGGCCCTACCTAGAGTAGTCAGTTTAATTATTCAAATTATTTAAAGAAATAATTATTGTTACAACCATTGTTAGAATAATCTTTATTTTTATCTCTAATCAAATTTAATAAATTGCAAAATCTGCTGTCCTAGGTAAAAACCAGCAAGACGCATTTGCCATAAGAGCGAAAGTCGAATAACAAAGCTAAGGGACGCTCGCCCTTATGGCATATGCGACTTACTAGGTTTTTACTTTCGTCTTTTCTTTTTCTTGGCTTAAATTGTCCTTAACTAGACTACATTGCCAACATAGGGCCTAGTTAAGAAAGGGGCAAACTAGATAGGACCCGGTTAGGACCAATTTTTAATTTCCACACGGGTTAAGTTAAATTTAATAAATTAATCCCACAACTTTAGATTACTAAATTTGGCATGTATTACTGAGTTTAGATATATACAGTTTCTATTTAAGAAATCATTCTGAGCTTTTCGATTCGACGTTAGGTAATTAACGATATTGAATCGTGGATTCGGATGCCGGGAGAAGTTTCGCCTTTCAATTTACTTGGGTGAGGGCGGAAATTAAAATCGATCATTTCAATGATATATCTTGCTGAATGTATATATATATATAAAATAAAATCGGAAGTGGTTTCTTTTCTTTTTCAATTATTTTGATTTGTTTACCTTTTTTTCTTTTTGAAATATGTTGTTTTTAATAACTTTTCAACAAGAAGATTAATTTTCTTTAATTGAAAGTAATTTTCCCTGAAACTAAATGCTTTTTGATGCAGTGTGTGATATTTAATTAGAATTTCCACTGATTCTGTGCTACGTGTAATATTCATTAGGGGGTTGAGGTATACTCGTATGTGAAAGTTTTAACGCAATTACGGGGATCGGAAGAGAGAATATTAATCTGAATTTTGATAACGGTGGGAAGACACGAAAAGACTTGATTAGGCAAGTGTGTTTCGTACTTTCAGATTGTAAAAATCTCGACAGAAAGGGATAAATAAGTATATGGAAATATTATTTTGGTGATCAAAATCTTAGCAATGTATGTATTACGTCTCAGGAGGCCAAAAGTTCCCCCTCCACTACTCTTTGGCCGACATGGAAGATTTCAAGTTTAGTTTAAATTTAAAATTACTTGGAAATTAGGCAACTATTTGAAAAAAAAATAGAAGAAGGCTTTTTTGTTGAAAATTTGATCTGAAATCGATTCTTGCCACGTTGTTGTATTTTGTCTCTTTTTCTTTGCAATTTCACTTTTCATATGCGTATCTTTTTGTTCATCTCTCCTGTGAATGTCTATTTATCATTGATTCGCTGATAGGAGAAAGCAATCTAGACCAAAGGAGACGGAAAGTTGGAGTGAATTTTTCTTGAACTGTTTTTTGAAAAATGAAACAGACTCGATCATTCAAGTGGACGTTGTCTCGCTAACTCTATATATTTCTATTACCAGAACGGTACTTCTTCCTGTAACCCTCTCAGCATACTGACCCAGATATGCCAGAAACTCTCTTGGCACATTGGCCAATTCACGAATTCAGTCGTTTAGAACGTTATCATATTTTTTTTTTAAATAACAATTTATAAATTCTCTTCATCAATTCGTTATTGTAATGAAGCAATAATTGAGTATCTGTCAATATATGCCAAAGAGTTTGATAAGTACAAGTACCGACATCAATTCACGTGAATTGGAAAAAAAAGGAAAGAAAATGTATGTGATTTATTTTCATGATTCGATAATTAAGAGGGAATACTGGAAAGTCATGTAGGTTAAATTCCTGGTTTATGTTTTAGAGAAATTGTGTCTGCAATGTATCTAGGCGTTCCAGTTACGTCGGTCAGTTGGAAAGTTTTTCTTGTTCAAAGTGCAGATCTATAAGTGTGTGTTCTTTTGAAAAATTATGAACTCGACTGGAAGCACGTAGACGAAAAGAACTTTACTCCTCTTGACTCCCGTATAGTTTGAAAACGGTAACGATCTCTTAGCAACCCTCTCAACATCCTGACCCAGCTGTGCCGGATCTTGGCACGTTCTCCAATCCACAATTTCTCATCATGGCGGTTTAATCTTAAGAGTATTATGTGCAGCTTTCATTTGATACTTGTACAAAACAGAGGGGTGGGAAATAATCGAAGTCCATTTCGGAAAATTGGATGAATTTTCAAGCTTTGTTTCTTTTGATTTTTGATGATGTACTTTAGAGAGAATTGATACAAAAAAAAAAACGAGGGAAAAATTTGTAGATCGTGGTAATGTTTTGTTGGCAATGTAGCCTAGTTAAGGCCAATTTAAGCAAAAAAATAAAAAAAAGACTAAAGTAAGAACCTAGTAAGTCGCATTTGCCATAAGGGCGAGCGTCCCTTAGCTTTGTTATTCGACTTTCGCTCTTATGGCAAATGCGACTTACTGGGTTTTTACTTTGGACAGCAGATTTTTCAATTTATTAAATTTGATTAGAGATAAAAATAAAGATTATTCTAACAATGATTGTAATAATAATTATTTGTTTAAATAATTTGAATAATTAAACTGACTACTCTAGGTAGGGCCAAGTTAGGACCAAACTAGTTTATATTAACTGCTACTACCAAAGTAAAAACCTAGTAAGTCGCATATGCCATAAGGGCGAGCGTCCCTTAGCTTTGTTATTCGACTTTCGCTCTTATGGCAAATGATTATTTGACTTACTTGGTTTTTCCTTTGGACAGCAGATTTTGCAATTGGTGACTGAGAGTCAGACATATTGTATAGAAATATAGAAATATTTTCTCGTTGTATTTCTCCTGCCATGTTGTTTAACCTTGCTTTTTGGATATTACCGCATCAGTAGACTTGAACTTTGTTCTAAGAATATTTTATTTTATTAGAAGTGAAGTCTTATAACCCAGTGCCACCATTACAAAGGTAATATGCATAAATGGATTGTCCCACAAACTTGTAAGGGTAAAGTTTACTGTGACAATTGTATGCAATGATTGACAAGGGGGAATAATGCACAATCGTAATATCTTGAAGTATAGTAATATCTTGAAATGTAGAAATATATCATGAAGTGATGGAAAATTTACCCTATTAATTTTGAACATTGATTTTATTCAATTATATCTCTATAATTTTATCCACTTTTTTTTTGCTGGTAAATTTTCTTTTTCTTTAACCACTTTTGTAAACGACATTCATTAGAGAAACTTGATTCACAACATTCTCGAGAACTGGTAAATAAGACGTGGTGTTTAGATTGGTTCTGAAAATATTTTAATGTAAAAATTTATTTAACACACAATTATTATATTATTTTGTGATAACAGAGTTAGACAATGTTTCATGATATATTTTATTATATTAGGCTTAAAAAAATGATTTTTCTGCGACTTTGAAATTTTTAATTCTCGACAAATTAAAAATATGCTTGAAGATTTATATAATTTTTTATAATTGTTGGAAATTTTGAAAAGAGAGATTTGTCGTTTTAGGTGGAACAATTGGTCAGGTTGAGATTTAATCTGTCTTATGTTTGATTTTATTTTTACTATCTCGAGAGTCATCGTCAAATGCCTCGAATATCTGCTAAAAATAACATGTCAACAAATTGTAAAATGTTACGAGGCAATATTGCCATTTGTACTGTACGCATTTGGAAGACATTTATGGAGGCAAACATTTTTTTAATGGCTATGAAAAAGTGCAACTTGTATACCACACAATGTGTCTGTAAAAAAGCATTATCCATTGTTCTTTAATGGCAGAAAAAAATAGATGCAAAACTTGGTGTCGTAAAATCGACTTAAGGGACGCAGACGTCAATTGAAAATTGAATCATAAATAGTTATTGAATTATCAGTAATAGTTAAATCAATAGTTATTGAAATATCAGTAGTTGAAACTTGGTTGAATCAATAGTTAGTGAATCATCAGTAGTTGAATCAATAATTGAATCAATAGTTAGTAAATTATCAGCAGTGAATCAATATTATTTAATCATGGATAGTTAAATCAATAGTTATTGTATTATCAGTAGCTGAGTCAAAGTTGAATCAATAGTTAGTGAATTATCAGTAGACGTATCAACAGTTGAGTCAATAGTTCTTGAAACTATCAGTGGTTGAATCATCAATAGTTGATTCAATAATTATTGAATTATCAGCAGTGAATCAATATTATTGAATCAAGAATAGTTAAATCAATAGTTACTGAATTAATTGTTATTGAATCATCAATAGTTGAATCAATAGTTAGTGAATTATCAGAAGTTGTATCAACAGTTGAGTCAATAGTTCTTGAAACTATCAGTGGTTGAATCATCAATAGTTAATTCAATAGTTATTGAATTATCAGCAGTGAATCAATATTATTGAATCAAGAATAGTTGAATCAATAGTTACTGAATTAATTGTTATTGAATCATCAATAGTTGAATCAATAGTTAGTGAATTATTAGTTGTTGTATCAACATTTAAGTCAATAGTTATTATACTATCAGTAGTTGATTCAATAGTTATTCTATTATCAGCAGTGACTTAATATTATTGGATCAAGAATAGTTGAATCAGTAGATATTGAATTAATGGTTAATGAATCATAGTTGAATCAATAGTTAGTGTATTATTAGTAGTTGTATTAACAATTGAGTCAATAGTTATTGAACTATCAGTAGTTGATTCAATAGTTATTCAATTATCAGCAGTTACTTAATATTATTGGATCAAGAATAGTTGAATCAATAGATATTGAATTAATGGTTAATGAATCATAGTTGAATCAATAGTTAGTGTATTAATAGTAGTTGTATTAACAATTGAGTCAATAGTTATTGAACTATCAGTAGTTGAATCAATAGTTATTGTATTATCAGTAGCTGAGTCATAGTTGAATCAATAATTAGTAAATTATCAGTATTGTTGAATCAGTTGTTATGAAATCATGAACAGTTAAGTCAATAGTTATTGAATTATCAGTAGTTGCATTAATAGTTATTGAATCATCAATAGTTTTTGTATTATCAGTAGCTGAGTCATAGTTGAATCAATAGATACTGTATTATCAGTACTTGAATCAATATTTATTGCATTATTAGTCATCGAATCAATAGTAGATTCAATAATGTGAGTTAGAAATTCCCGCAAACTTTATGATGTCTCAACTATTTCTTGAACTATTGTAATCAATTACTATATTCTTGTTCGCAGTCATAAATCTTTCGTTACAATCTGTATGTCCCATTTTTAATGAAGATTTGTGTAAGGCAAGGAATTTTCGTCTCCGAACATCAATTCTATTAAATATGATGTAGATAATAAATTTCTGGTTTAGAGGAAAATGTGCACATATAGAATATATATATATGTAGTCTGAAATTTGTAATCGATCGGGCGTTCAAGAGATTATTCGTATTCGAGAGTAGTCTTTCGAGTAAGTATGTTACAGGAGAGTATCAGCAGCAAAGCACTATTCTAGAATTGCGCAACAAACCAACGCCTCCTGTGACTAATTACTCGACAGTGCATCCTTCGCATGCAATGCGCATTCCAACGGGAATTTGTCCTGCAGGATGAAGCTGATGACCGTCGCGTCGCGTCGCTTTCTGACTTGAAAACAATGTTGAATACCACGAAGTACAACAATGTACGTGGCTAAAATCGATAAAGCAAAATGCGGACAGATTTTTATTGTCTTATTGTCACATGCTTTTTCTTCCTCTTCTTCTTTATATTATTCAATTTTTTTTCCTTTTGCTAATAGTTTTTATATTTTTCCTTTTGACAATAATAGTTATTGGCTTCGAAGAGAGTTCTTTGATTATAATTTATTGGTTGGATGTGGTTCGTATTTTGTCGGGATGATTTTATTATTTTGCTTGGTTCAAACGCGTCTATTTTATAAGCGTGATTACCATATTTATGAAAACGACTATTTTCTTACAATCAGTTATTGAATGGACTCCAGGGGTTAAGTAGATGTATCAACTAATATCGTGGATAGCTTGTTGCTATTAAAATACTTTACGTATATACAAAGTATGTGTACAGAGGCATACATTATAAAGTAAGTAGTTTAGTCAACAGTCGGTTCTTTTTCTCTCGAGTTAGTAATGAAACGAGAAATTGCAGTTAAGGAGGAAATAAAAAGTGAAAAAAAAAATGCATTATACACTTTGTAAATTTACCTATTAATTACTCATTCGAATCTGTTTATGTATAATTTCGTAATTCTTCCTAACGATTGAATAAAACTACTTTGATGAGTTGAATATTATCTCAATTTTCTCTAAAGAAAAACTTGTGTTTGTTAATTATCTTTGACAATTATGTACAGTAA
Organism: Leptopilina clavipes; assembly: GCA_001855655.1. Lineage (NCBI taxonomy): Eukaryota > Metazoa > Arthropoda > Insecta > Hymenoptera > Figitidae > Leptopilina > Leptopilina clavipes. Next base: position 14,172 of record JUFY01032587.1, read on the forward strand.
GAAAAAAAATTTTAGATGCGACTGTTTTTCATATAGAAAAATTAGTGTTAGAGAAAAAATCGTGACAACCATTTTTTTGATTGATAATTTCCGTTAAATTGGTAAAAAAAATTTTACAAAACGTCCTGACCGAGCGAATCGCAAGTCAATTGGTATTTATGGAAATGGAGCCACGGCTCTGCGATACGTTTAAGTGCACTTTATTCAGAGTGATGCACCAGGCCGTAGGATACGGAAATACAAACAGGTATTTGTCTATACTCGTATGTTGACACATTCGCTTGCATAAATTTTATAGTTAAAATCCTGTCAACTGGAACTACTATAATGTTTAAATATGTCACCAGCTACTCCTTTGTCCATATCTCCCAATTAATAATCAATAATTCTTCAATCAATAATTCTTCAATCAATAATTCTTCCCATTTTTATTAATCAATAATTTTTTTCCTGAATTAATTGATTTTTTATCTTATTTCACAGAGAGAGGGGGAGTGGATTTTCAAATTTAACATTGGATTTAGAGGGGATAAGAAGAGTTTGTGGGGTTGAAGTACGAAACGGATAAAAGGGGTTCTAGAGGGTGAGAGAAACAATGGAGGGGGTTTGAATGGCGAGAGAGAGAGAGAGAACTCGAGTAGAAGAGGAAGGGAGGTAGAGGTACTGAAACGCAGAGTACTACAGGATGGGTTCTCCGGTGTATGTCGGTGGGTCGATCGGTATCTGGGTCGCGGGTTTTGGCAGTAGACCTACCCCTACCTTAACACTAACCCTTTTACCATTGTCACATTTACCATCATTTGACATAACGATTTTGCAACAATCGTTATGCACAATTACGCAAAAATATGAATATGTAACAAAAAATTTTTCGCAGTGTCGTCCGCAATTTTGCCGCAAGATTCTTCTCTTACTTTCTTCTGTCTCTTATCTTGCCCTATTTATTTCATGAATTATATATACTCAACACATTCGATATAGTTTAAAAAATATTTAAAATATTTAAAAATAAATATTTATATTTAATATATAGTTTAAAAATATATTTAGACAAGTTATTAAATTTTTTTTTCTCTCTATAGTAAAAAATAAATTATTCTTTTTTTTCGAAATATTTCTCTCTCTCTCTCTCTCTCTCTCTCTTTTATGAAGATTTATTCTCGGACGCTGTAGAGGTGTTAAAAATATAACAATCATATTTCAAATGGCATATTTTTTTCGAAAGATATGCAGATTGGTATTGTTAAGGTAAATTGATAACAGTCTTCCATTGAGGTGTGACTTAATCCTATTAGTAGGTAGCTACCTCGCGAACGTATAATCCTTGGAAATCCAGCTGCATTGACGTTGCCATTTGCAAATTGAACGTTCAAATCCGCGCTTATATAGAAACTAAATAAAAATGGACAAAAAATGAAAAAAAAAAAAAAAGAAAAATCATATTCTTCACGTGAAAGTGGGGAGATATGGAATTTACAAGATTTAAAAAGCGTTAATAGATGGTGATAATGAATAAACATTAGCCATTATAAGCTTTTAAGAATTGATTTGAAAATGGTCGTGTGGATAACGATATTTAGTTTACTCGATATGCAAGTTGGTTATTACTCATTCAGTTTGTATCATCACACACGAAAATAAACATGCAATCCTTTTTTGTCCTGATGAGTATATTTGTGTGTGTGTGTGTGTGTACTCTATACGCATTTGCAAATCGTTAAAGCATATGCTTTTAAATTTACACAAAGAATAGTAAATGCAACTTTGCACTCGACTCCATTGTCATCCATGAAACAAATTAATACCGCACAATGCGACACACGAATTTTTTTATTCATAATTCTCATTTTATCGTCGCGTTGACTGAATATTTCATTATTATTATTATTATTAATTATTTATAATTACTTATCCTAATTGTTATTTCTTACTTTATTGGAATATTAGTCTAAATGTTCTTTTTAGTTCGCTTTTTTCTCTCCTTGAATTTGAATTTCGCGCCAATTTTCTAACTGTCATGTCCGACAGATGGCGACAAAACTCTTTGCTCAGAATCGAGATATTGAACGACGGCTAGTTTGATTTGTTTTAGTTACTTATGATAAATAATTATATTGTCAATATCACTGAAAAAAATTTTTTCGATTCAAATAATCGATTACTTGTCTATTATATCTAATAAATATTTTTTTTTGTATCGAAAAATTTTTATTCGGGTGAAATAAATATTTTCTTGTATCAAACAAATTTTATTCGGGCCAAATAAATATTTTTTTGTATCAAACGGATTTTATTCGGGTCGAATAAATATTTCTTTGTATGACAAAAATTTTATTCGGGACAAATAAATATTTCTTTGTATCAAACGGATTTTATTCAGGTCAAATAAATATTTCTTTGTATGACAAAAATTTTATTTGGGTCAAATAAATATTTCTTTGTATCAAACAAATTTTATTCGGGTCATATAAATATTTTTTTGTATCGAAAAATTTTTATTCGGGTCAAATAAATATTTTCTTTGTATCAAACAAATTTTATTCGGGTCAAATAAATATTTTTTTGTATCAAAAAATTTCTATTTGGGTCAAATAAAATTTATTTGACCCAAATAAATTTTATTTGAGTAAAAATTTGAATCAAGTAATCTTTTTTTTCAGTGTAATAATAATAATATAACACTTATTATTATTCTTAATAAAATAAATTTTACTCTTGGTGTAAAGTTTTCTTTTGAAAAATATTTATTTGCATTATTTAAATTATTTTGTTTATTTCGTTATGTATTTGAGTGAAGAAAAATTGACAATAGGAATTTTTTTCCCAATATTGTTATTGACAATGGTATAAATTCGTGGAAAGAGTATGGTACATTGTTTTAAATCTTTTTCTTGCTTGTTTCAAAAAGCAAAAAAATTGTAAAATACTTGATGGATTTTCTTGGTAGTCTTTAAATGATTTTTTCCCTCTTGACAATTAATTTTTTTTTTTTTTTTTTTTTTTTTTTTTTTTTTGACAAGTCTGATGCAAAGGACGAGAGATTTTTTTCTTGTATTTTATATATATTTTTTTGCTGTCTACGCTTTTAAATATAATATATGAATACGCATAATTGTCAAAGAATAGTGTGGCAATTGACTGAATGTGGATTTTGTATTTTTTTTTTGTACCTTTTGAAAAAAATAGCGATATGGAAATGCAAAAATACGCAAAAGCTTGAAAAGAGAGAAAAAAATTCATTTCTACAGATACAGCTGTAATGATTTCAGTGGATGCAAGGAGCGGAAATTGCTTTCAGCATTAGTTAGTAAGGGAAGAGGGAATGCTAAGAAATACCTCGAGATATTAAAGGTTACAAATGCAAATGTAGGACGCGTCAGAGGGTCTTGTTGGTAACACCTTGCATTTGCTCAATAGACACTCCTGCTGAAATCTTATAGTGGCAATTTAATTTTTTTTTTTCATTTTTATAATCTTCATATATAGCTGAGACCAGCGAGATTTTATACCTTTTTCTCTTGCATCTTCTCCTATAAATGTTTTTTTCCTTTTTCTTGTTTTATTCTTAATTTAGCTTTAAATTTTCCCTTGGAAAAATAAACCCGAATTTCCATTTTATCAAATTTTTTTTACTTATTTTAAAAAATGTTTCGAAAAAATATTCTTTTTTGGTAAATTTATTGCAAAAGTGCTTTAAAAAATTTAAATAAAAAAAATGTGTTGTAGATATTAAAAATTGTGTTTGTTGACAAACCAAAATAATTGTTTGAAACATTTCTTGTAGGTATAAAAAATGTGGAACAAAAATTTTTAACCGTCTGTACACCCAGAGAAATGTTTTATTTGAACCAAATATAATTTATTTGAGTTAAATAAACGTATATTTGTCTCAGAGTCAACTAAATTATTTATTTGTTTTAAATAAAAATTTTATTTTAACCAAATAAAAGTTTTATTTGAACCAAATAAATTTTTATTTGAACCAAATAAAATTTATTTGTTCCAAATAAATAGTTTATTTGGCTCTGAGACAAATATATCTTTTTTCTGGGTGTAGAAATTCTGTCGATGAAAAAAATATTGATTTAAAAATTGAAAGATATCAAATAATAATTGATTTGTAAATTAGAAAATTGGCTAAACGTATGAATGTGTATTTATAATGCACGGAATGAGAATTGCGGATGTCACGTGTACCAGAAATTTCCGTCATCTTTTAACTTCTCAAGTTTGACGTGCACGTTCCGGGACGAGACTGCACTTAAGAACCATCACCACCTTTCGCAGTCGCTCAAGTCCTGTCATCGCTTTTCGTTTTATAAAGTATACGACTGCAAATTTTCATTATCTCTCTCTCGTCCTGCATATCATTCATTGCATCCTTTTACGCAAAAACACGAGTGAAATGTTTATTCCGCTGATCTTTAGCTAAATACAATGGCCTTTTAAGATTCCAGTGAAATTTTATATATATGTTCTTTATCTCGAAAACAAAAGAACATTTTGTCATTTTATCGGAGTACTGAAAATAAAGTATTTAATTGATGATTCCATTCATATGCAGACAATGAATTTTCCATTTTTTTTTTCAAGTACAGTCGTGCGCAGCGATAGCACTTTCTATGTTGCTTCTATGTAAAAACAAAATCATAACAATTCTGTTTTTTAATATTGGCTGATTCTATGGCTAGTGTGGAAATTGAAAATTTGGTACTAATCCGGTCTTATCTGTTTTGAGACTATTAACTAGGTCCTATGTTGGCAGTGTAGCTGGGTTCTAAAATGTTTTTTGGTGCAATTTTAGCTAGGTCCCAATTAGGGTGCAGTTAAGGCCAATTTAAGCAAAAAAGAAAAATAAAAACAAGACCAAAGTAAAAATCTAGTAAGTCGCATTTTCCATAAGGGCGAAAGTCGAATAACGAGGCTAAAGGACGCTCGCCCTTATGGCGAGGTTTTTACTTTGGACATCAGATTTTGCAATTTACTAAATTTGATTAGAGGTAAAAATGAAGATTATTCTAACAATGGTTATAACAATAATTATTTGTTTAAATAATTTGAATAATTAAACTGACTATTTTAGATAGGGCCAAGTTAGAACCAAAGTACTGCCAAGGTAGGACCATTTTAGGCCCAATAATCATTTCAGACATACCTTGGCGATTTCCACACGCGAAACTACATCTGCTGTCCAAAGTAAAAACCCAGTAAGTCGCATTTGCCATAAGGGCGAGCGTCCCTTAGCTTTGTTATTCAACTTTCGCTCTTATTGCAAATGCGACTTACTAGGTTTTTACTTTGCACAGCAGAACTAATTATTCCTAAAAAAATAAACTAATTTTACTAAAAACTAACTTTTAGTAAATAAATAACTTGAAAAAAATAGTCAAATTCGACTATCTGAATTAGTTACCAGAAATTTTAGTTATTTTGACATAACCTAAAAGTGAATTTAACAATTAGTTATTTTTTATAACTACTCTCTAAATCTGAATTAGTAAAAATTTTAACTAATTTGAATTAGTGACTCACTTTTTGCTTTTGAATTAGTTAAAATGTACTAAGAAATTAGTAGAAAAATTTTTTTTTACTATTTATTAGTAAAATTTAACTAATTCGAAAGCAAAAAGTGAGTCACTAATTCAAATTAGTTAAAATTTTTACTAATTCAAATTTAGAGAGTAAATAATTTGTAGAAATATAGTAATATTTTTACTAATAAAAAAAAGTCAGTCACTAAATCAGTGACTGACTTTTTGCTATAAATTTTTTTGCTATAACTAAATTCAAATTTGGACAAAACATTACAAAGAAAGTCTAAATAATTTTTCTTTACACGCGTCTATATATTTCAAAAAATGAGTAACGTTCATGACAAAATTTCCCGTGTAGATTTCTAATTATAAATTACATGAAAAAAAAAAAGAAAATTAATGATTTTGCAAAGAGGCTAATAGCATCTTTTATATCAGAGAACGTTCACGTCAATGGTCAAACATTATATACAGATATTTTTGTCACACTATTAATGATTCATACTGTACGGCGTATCGGAGGTGTATTCCCTACGTCATATATACTGACTCAAGCATAAGTAGTAAAAGAACCTGTGTGCCAGTGCGGTTTTGTACAGTTTGAAATTGTCTATAGCTTCAGTCGCGCATTACCCGTCGTTGGTGTCGCGCACGCTGAGCGTGTTGCAAAATAATAAGTGTGATAGTCGTTGTTTTTTTTTCTTTTTATTCCCTCCTATATTCGAAAAAAGACAATTTTTTTTTTTAATAAATATAATAAAAAGAGAGAGAAAAAGTAACATAGACAACGATTTTCAGTGCAAATTTTTATATACATACACATATAGAAAATTTTCCTCAACGAGAAAAATCCACTTTTGGACCATTGTCATTTCCATTGGAAGGAATTTTGCGTCAATAGAGAAAAAAAATTTGATAAATTTTCATCTATTATTATTATCTCAGTCCAGGTAATTTTTTTTCCATCTTTATAATATTTTATTCAAAGAGAGAAAGAAAGGGAAATTTCAGTGTTAAAAATTTAAAATAAAAATTTTTTTTCGCCTTTTTTGTACCTACTTATATCGATTTTTTACCTATTGATCTCGATATTGAACCGGTAATGTTGACACGCCTGAGTAATGATGCGCGGAATTATATCCTCTCTGTACCACTTTGTCCGCATGAGACACGTTTCAAGAAAAACTCATTTTCCGTGTTTATAATTTTATGTTCAAAAAAGTTGAATGAAAAATGAGAGAAAAAGGTTTTTTTTTTGAAAACTCGTTTTGAATCTTTGGTCCTTAGGAGCGCAAGTTTATCTAAATAGAATACTTGCTCCAATTAACAACTGAATCAGATTTAAACTGATAGGTGCATGCTCCAAAAACAAAATTTGATTTTAGTTTAGAATTATATTTCAAACAAGAATAATTTTCACAAAAAAAAAAAAAACTGGATTGGCAAATTTTTCGAACAAGAGACAAGTTCTACCAGTTTTTGATCATTATGAATTTTTATATTTAAATATATGATAACTTTTTGTTGATATAATTTTTTTTCGAAATTAAACCATGAAAACTGAAGACAAAAACAAAGACGCGCAAATATTGAATCTTTGAACGAGATTAATATAAGGTTTTGTCTCTTCAACCGGTGGAAATGTTGATAACAAATTCACGATAGAATATAAATTACTTCTTATTTTTCAAGATACTTTATTCAATTTTGTGCGACGTATTTCCATATAACTTATATAGTACTTTGAAAATGTAAACAACGTTATCTACCTTGTACAGAGAATTACAATATAATTTCTGTTAGACATTAATTCAAGTATAAATTTAATTCATTATAATTCAAAATTTCACACATGTTCCAAACACGTATTGTCAACAATAGATTTTTCTTTTTAGGAAATTATTTTACAAACCGGGAGATGACAGAAAATGTTTCCTAAAATAAAAATCACCAAAAAAAATTTTTATTCATTTTTAACTCGTTTTTAAATTTTAACACACGTGTAAAGAAATATATATATATACAGAAGAATATTTTAATGATACGGAAATGATTATTTAATTTAATGATGTTAAAAAATTGGTAGAAAAATTATATAGTAAAAATTTATTATGCAGTTTTCATATTGTGGCAAAAAAACATGTCCATGGCCTTAGTCCTGTCTCTCAGATCTCAAGGTGAACGACCGATCACAAACTTACTTTAGAACACGGATGAAAATAATGCATGTTGAGGTAGTTAAGTCTTCAATTGAAATTCAATTCAATGAAATTTTTTTATCTTGCAGAAAAAAAACATTATAATAATAAACAATTTATCATTTTCAACTTTTTTTACAAAAATATTTTCAGAATGATAATTTAAAATTTTCACTGTAAACTCAAAAGAATCAATTTGATACTTTTGGTATCAATTTAATACTTTTGAGTTCATTAAACCAAAAATTTGGAATCAATTTGATACTTTTGGTATCAATTTGATACTTTTTAATTCATTCATCCAAAAATTTGGAATCAATTTGATACTTTTGGTATCAATTTGATACTTTTAAGTTCATTAAACCAAAAATTTGGAACCAATTTGATACTTTTCGTATCAATTTGATATTTTTGGTTTCAATTTGATACTTTTAAGTTTATTATACCAAAAATTTGGAATCAATTTGATACTTTTGGTATTAATTTGATACTTTTAAATTCATTAAACCAAAAATTTGGAACCAATTTGACACTTTTGGTATCAATTTGATACTTTTAAGTTCATTAAACCAAATATTTGGAATCAATTTGATACTTTTGGTATCAATTTGATACTTTTAAGTTTACAGTGTTTAAAAAGTTATAGAAAAGCAAACTTTTTATTGCAAATATGGAATTATAATTTTTCCCAAAATTAAAAAATCCCATATTAGTGAATTTTTTCTGCCTAATTCTCAAATTTACTGAAATTAAAAAAAAAATAGGAAATATTTTTGCATTAATCCTGCTGCAATGATTCACAATAAAAGTCACTCGCCTTGAAAGTATCAAATTCTTGTTCCAATAGTTTAAATTGTTATTTGTGTCTGTCTCTTTGAATGAAGGAGCAATGATTCACTAATTTTTTTCAAAATTGCTTTAATTGTATCCGTTATTTTTCAGCAAATCTTCATTCCTAAGCTTATTCAAAAATAGAGAGAGATATTTAATTTATTATAGTAATATTATTAAAAATTAAAATAATTCTAAAGCAAAAAATATAGGTCAAATAGGTACAATTTCTCAATTATCATATTTTTCTTCAATTTCATTTAAATCAAATATGAATAAATTTTTTCCAATAAAATAACTGGCGGGAAAAAATTTTAAGAAACATTAAAAAAAAGATTACAAATTTACAATTTGTAGTTTTAAGATAACGTGAAAATAATTCGGTTTGTCTTGTGGTTTCATGATGTCATTAGAAAATTGGAATTAAATTAACTGTAATAACTTTTAGACAAACATCATTAGATATGATAATGTTTGCGACACTAACTTCAAATTTCATTTGGTTTATATTGTAAGAAAAAAAAATGGTGCTTTAGTCGTGATCCAATGTAAAAGATCATTCACAAAATACGTGATAGTTGTCACCCCCCAATAGGAATCAAATCCCATTCGGTGTATTTTCTTTGTTTTAAAACTAATTCTCTGGGTAATTAATTTCAATTACGTGGTGTAAAATTCCTAATACTTTAATACATGGAAAATATTATTACTATTAGACTACATATACAATTTTCTTATTTCTGTGATATTCAATTATAATGATATTATTCTATATTAATATTTCAACATTTCCATATTTCAATATTGATATTAATATTAATATTAATCATTAATTTTATTTAATAATAATATCAATTTTATCGATGATATTGTTCAATATTAATATTGATATTATTCACTCTCAAAATATAATTTAGTAGAAATTTCAACTAATTTCATTTAGTGACTGACATTTATAGTTTTTTAATTAGTTAAAATTTACTAATCAGTAAAAAATAATTTTTCTACTAATTTCTAGTAATAATTAGTGAAAAACCATTTTTTAGTAATTATTATTAGTAAATGTCACCTGATTTTTTAACTACAGTTATTAAGCTGTACTAATTTTGTAATTCAGTTAGAAAATAACTAGTTGTTAAATTCACTTTTAGGTTATGTTAAAATGACTATGTAAAATTTCTAGTAACTAATTCAATTATAGTCAAATTTGACTATATTTTCCAAGTTATTTATCTACTAAAAATTAGTTTTTAGTAAAATTAGTTTATTTTCTTACTAACAATCAGTTACTGTTTACTAATTGCTAAAATAAAAAGTCAGTCAAAAATTTACTAACTCTCTAAATTTTAATTAGTTAAAAATAACTAATTTGGTGGCAAAATGTCAGTCACTGATTCAAATAGTAATATTTTCACTGATTAATTAGTAGAAAATAACTAATTATTTAGTTAAATTCAATTTTAGGTTATGTCAAAATAACTAAAAATTCTGGTAAATAATTTAAATAGTCGAATTTGACTATTTTTTTAGTTATGTTTTACTAAAAATTAGTC